>BMAV01020908.1:82366-96569 GCA_019973955.1 Trichonephila inaurata madagascariensis | reverse complement strand
CTGTTATCTAATTACTTATATCTAATATTACCTTTTCCAGTTTCTGGTCCCTTGACCTAGAGAATATAATCTATAACTTTATATATGAAGATTCTTGATCCGCAATGCAGCTAATTCTTGACTGCTTATTCTTGGTCCGCAAGATTTCACACTAAGCTTTGTCACGCTATTGATCAGAATGATTCCACACTACAATCTCTGAGCCTGCTACGCTATATTATGCTATCTCTAAGCTTGCCACGATATCCTTTTATAGTATATCTCATTTACATATTCGATCCGTTTCTCTTCTTGGTATTGGGTTGGAAAGTTTTGCCATTAATCGTGGCCGTCAAAGAACATAGGAGTCATGTTAATCAGAAAGACGCGAGAGACGTCACACTCGGATTTAACTCCGTTCTGATTATTTGTCGCACCTCCTCAGATGTAAAATTATTTTCATTGGCACAGACAATAACGTTATTCAAAGAGTGATTTGCATTCTCAAAGATAGATGGCGCCACGATACTAGCTTAAGATGGTTTTACAAACGACGCCGAGACAACATCACTATTTTTTAAATCAGCAGATCCTTTGTAAGCGTTTGAAATAAACGATTTCAACTTACCCAAAGCAGTTCTCGCATCTTCACGTAACTTTTTGCTTGGATTTCCGGCACAATTCAACACGTTTTCCAACTTTTCGAAGCAATATTCAAGCGATCGAAATGACGCGTCAACATCAATGGCCGCCATGTTGGCTTCCTCTCAGAAGAAACAATTAAACGAGGAATAAAACGAACAAATAAAAATCAATGAAAGACGAAGTAAAAACGCGATGAAAGACAGACAAACAAAAACCGTCGAAAGACGTACAAGAAGTAAAGATAATGACGAAAGAAAGACGTTGAAGATAAAAAGAATGACGAGAGGTATTGAAGATGCAATAATGAGCATTGGCAAACAAAGAAAAGGATTCTATAGGTCAGCCATAATCATTTTGAGAACTTCGAATCAAACAATTTATCGAATCTAATAATTTTTTACTATTCTGATGATTTTTTCTTGGTTGTTATGTTTTTATATTTTCAGAGTCGGCTATATTACATGTCGATTGCATGATGGTCGAGATGGGGTACCGGCTGATATTACCAAGCCACAAGATAGACGGATAGATTTCTGAGCACTTCTGATAGCGTACATAGTGTTTTAGGAGCCTGTCTGTTGTTAGAGTCTGGACGTTGGAGCGCTACAGACGTGAAATTTTAACGACAGGACGAAGCTGTTGTGATATGCAGATGATTAGCGTTTCAGATCATTCAGACAAAGCAAGAACCGGTAGCGACACCTACAATGTGTTTGAATGAGGAAATTGTTCACCTAGTTTATCATAAACCAATGGCATTTGAATGTTGTTACCTGCTGAAAAGTTGTTGTGATGCTTCGTGTAAGAAGCAGAAATGTGTACCAGCATATTTCTGACTTTGATAAAAGTCCAATTTAGTGTACAGGAGTTGCGGTTTATTGTATGAAAGTATTACTGCTCGCGTCGGTCAAAATCCAATAATTGTTAGCCCGCGATAACTCGCGCGGGGTGTTCTGTACACCCCAGCAACCAGAAAAGCCTCCTACAATTCAAAAAAGAATGCGCAGAGCCACGACTTTTTCTGTAGCTGCCCATTTTAGGTCATTGAACCTTCAGGCCTGATGTAATCAATCTCGCTAGGACGATTGGAATGTTATGACCTTCAAAAGTTTATTTGGGGTGCTGAAAACACCCCGCGAGAGATTGAGTTATGTTTTCGTACTCGAAGCATCTACGGAAGAATACGTTTTACTCTTTCCGTTTACATTTTTTTATCAAAAATAATTAATATACATGAATTTTTTATTTAAAATTTCATAAAATGTGGTATAAAAATAATATAATTCTATAAAATAATTGTAAAATATAATTTTTAAAAAAAAATTTTCAAAACATTTTCCAGAAATTATGACAAAAACTCCATGGGAAAGGGAGAAATAGCGACTTCGTAGTCTATTACTGTATTAACAGATTGTCAAGATGAACTAAATGAATTCGATGACTGCGTAATTTCGTAAAAAGTTGTGGGGGGGATGAAACTTGAAATTGAAAATTTTTTTATAATACAGGTGGTGGTGATACCACTGATAAAAATGTGCAGTATTTTGATGTATCGCGAATGTAGGGATGCAAAATATGTAACAAGGCCCATTGGGGGAAAAATTTTCATCTACTTATCGGGGGGGAATTTAAATGTTTCCTTTTCATCATTCGGTTTTTCCCTGAAAATAAATGAGACATTCAATATTATTAGAGGATATTAGAATGGAACTTTTTTTAAACCACAGTGGGATATGAGATCGGATCTCCCAAACCTTAAAAAAAACCTCAAAAAACTTTACTGACCAGAATATTTTAAAAAAGGGTTAATCCCCCAAAAAAAGGGGGTTTTTGCACTGTTTGTCCACAAAAAAAAGATGAAAAAAATTATTTTTTGCCAATGAAAAGAAAAAAATATTGTTTAAAAACATTTTGAATCCCGTCCTCTGAATGTTTGAAAAATGATTAAAATATTATTTTTCTATTTTTTCATCCTTATTAATTGTAAACTATATTTATTACTTGTATAAAACGTTTTATTTGGGGTTTTTAAAAAAAATATAAAATTTGTACTTAAAAATTTGAAAATTTTGAAAGGTTTTTATTTAAATTAACGCTAGTCTCTTTTTGAATCAATATATTTAACAATTTTTGTTTGTAAAATAAAACCCCCTCTTATACTTCATAAATATATATCATAATTGGTTTAAAAAAATTTCATACTTAAATACACGCTTTAAAGAGTTTGGGGTGTTCTCTACTCCCCGCGGAAACGACGGTGGAAAAAAGGCGCAGTGACCGGGGGTTGGGAGGTAGGGGAATCGATGCTTTCCCGGGAGGGTTTTTTTACGTAACGCCGTTATGGATCTCAACGGCCCCCTATCACTAGCAGCCGAGAAGAGAAGTATGTTACCTTCATGGTTTTAATATGGCAGCGTCACGTGCGCTGAGTCAAAAATTGGGTATGTTTACAAGACAACAAGTTTCTGCTCGAACAGTTCGACGAAATTTGCTGCATCATGGATTCTTAGCACGGAGGCCATGGCTGCGGTTTTCCTTGAAGCTGCATCACGCACAGGAGCTTTTTCAATGGTGTGATCAACGACGAACCTGTTGCCCGAATGGTGAGACATAATTTTTTCAGATTAATCATCCAGGTTCTGTTTACAGCATCAAGATGGCCGCATCCGTGTTCGGAGGCATCGTGGTAAGCGCAAATTGGCAGCGTGCATTTGTCATCGTCATACTGGCCCATCACCTGGTATGATAATATGGTGTGCTCTAGGTCTCGGTCACCTCTTTTTCGCATTGACGGCACTTTGAACAGTGCAAGTTACATTTCTGGTGTGCTACGATCCGTGGTTCTACCCTTTAATTTAAGGGCAGAAAAAACCCACATTTTTAAACGGGGTAATACACGACCACATATTTTCCGTTTTTTTTTTAGACCTTCCTTGATACGGAAAATGTTCGACTGTTGCCCTGGCCTTCACATTCACTAGATGTTTCATCAATAAAAACTCTGGTTAAAGGGCCGGTTTTGGACCCTTTACCCGTCACTACAGTTGATGAGCTGTGGTATCGTGTTACAGCAGCATGGTCATCTGTAACTGTTTTGGGATTAAACCCCTTTCCAAATCCCCAGGCATAAAACGGGGAAAAAGGGGTTGTTTTCTCTGCATTTTTGAATGCCATTTTTAGTTAAGTTATCTTTTTTTGTAATGGATTTATATAGATATCTTCCTTTTTTCTATATTTTTTACTCGTATTTTAACCGTTGGACGGGCGTTTTTCTGGAGCCCTGGGACGGGGGGGAATGCGTAAGGACTACTCACTTGGACGCGGCGGTCGAAGCCCAACAAGAAAAAAAACATAAGGGTAAAATTTCGTCCCCAACGTCGTAATTTTTGGACCCTTTTTTAATTATTATACTTTTTTCGTTACATTAAAACTAGAATGTAAACGTTTTTTGTTTTACTTTAAAGAAAGTTTTTATATATATATATATATTATATATATATATTATATATGACGTACATTGGGAAATAAATTTTGTTAGCACTATTCATTTTTTTCCAAACTTTTCATTGACAAAATACATTAATACACTTTCAAATTAAAAAAAAATTACGACAAAGATTATATACTACGAGAAATAGCAAAATTAAAATGAAGATTGAGTGTGGAAAATCTCGAAGCATGGAGAAACGTAAAGTCCTACATTGTATGATTTGCAAGCATAAAACGTTTGTTGCGGGTTTTTTTACACACGATTTATGACTATACACTTTGGCTTTTTTCACCCTTTTTGTTCATATTAAGGTTAGGAAAATGCCTTCAAAACAATCAAATATTAACCTGAAGTCAAGGTTTTTGAAATAAGAAATGTGCGCGAAATATATCCGAAGGCAACAAAAACTGTAACAGAACTGACGCTAAAACCCTAAAACACTCTACATTGTTAATAAAAAGAAATTAAAAAGTATTCAATGAGTTATAAGAAACTGAATGTTTCATCTCAAGAGGAAAGTTTATGAGCCGAGCTCTGTTTGTTGACCTTTCAATTACCCCCTTCCCCTACTCTGCCGATGAGCAAAATATCAAATCCAGGCAGAATGCAGATTAACTGAAGGTCAGGTTATTCTAGATACGTTCGATTGCAATAAAATGGACTCCACCTAAGGATCATTAAAAAATTTCACCGCCCGGCCCACCACACACCTTTGTAAAATGCACATTTGCACCGCCCGACCATGAGATGCGTCCGTGAAGAATGCATATTTGCACTTCCCATTGCGAAGGGGTTAACAGAAAGGGGGAAGTTTAGCTGGCCAAAAAACCTGTTCAACCTTACTTTTTATATGAAGTACAATTCTATTATTTTCTCTTTTCTACAATGTTTATAATACTGTACCATTCATATTTTTATATTTGAAATTCTATTATTTTTATACTTTCTTATATTTCCTTTCTATAATCTTATGTCTTGTTTATCTTACAATTTTAGTTTTTTTTAAATTTTGATGATTATTGATTATTCATCTCTCTTTAGTAAAGAATTTGGACTATGTATATGTATACATTCGACTCCCGCTAAATGAAAACCTTTGGTAATATGAACCTCTCGCTAATTCGAAGTATATGCTCAGCCCCTCAAAAAACTCTTGATGGCTTGAACTAAAACAATACGTTTCGGTACACTCAATATTTTGCAGTTAATTCTGTGACTGGCCAGAATACAAAACGTGATAATTCAAAGTGATCCTATAAAACTCTCGTCAATTCAAGCACTCTCTCATATAGAGTTCTGCAGCAAACAATTTGGAACTTACATGTTTTGTGTTGTATTGTCTCTGCTCGTCTTCCTTGTAACGTAGCTCCTTTGATGACCTTAGGATTTGACTCCGGTAACTCTTACAGAAGCTAAAACGTTACTAAACAAATTATGCAACTTTTGCATTCAAAATCATGTTGATGTGGAAGTTTTTCAAGCTTTTTTTACTCTAGAAAAATCTGTTGACAAAGTTAAATTGAATGCCATAAAAAAATTGTCAAAAAAAATTTATTATGAACAAAATATATTCTTTCATAGTTATTTAAATATATAATTATATTCTTTTAATAAAGGACTTTTAACTTCTGTGTAATACTCGTATTTATATTGTATAATATGTAACTTTCTAAAAAATACTTTAAAATAATTTTATATATATTTACAATTGTTGTTTTATTACACAGTTTCAAATTTAAATGTGTTAGAAAAAAATTTGTCTTCGTGTATTTTAGGAGTTTTTTCCTACCCTCTTGACGAGTCGAAGTTTTTCATTGGTCCCTTCAACTTCGAATTTTTGAAAGTTGACTGTATATTTATTTATATATGAATGTATGTGCCTTTTTAAATTAGCCTCCTAGTGTTTTTGTGTAGATATTGTGATGTTAAATGAGATATAATAAAATATTACTAAAATATAACAAGACAAATGTCTAAATAAATCTCATAATTTTAAATTGAAATGTCTCACTGTATATAAAATGCTTTAAAGAGTGTCCTTATTTAGCTTAAAGTACTATTATTTTACAAGGTGTTTTAATCTCTATATGAACTTAACACAATTTAAGAGTTTCATGCCAAAATATACTTGTAGAATTCACTCATTTCTTATGAATAATTGTTTTTAAATATAAATGATGTGAATAAAATTTATTTTAACAGCGCTGAAGATAACTAAACTATCAAAAAATAAAACTATCATCTCCGACTCAAATAGAAGTGTGTAAACACTTTTTGTTTCATTATCGTATTTCCTGTTTCTTTATTTTCATCTGTTTCAATGGATGTTAATAAAACATTCTGAATCGTGAAAGAGAATCTTAATATATTTTGTTGAAATATATAGTTTTTATTGCTTTTGAATAAAAATGTCTGAGAATAAATTTCTTTTGAAAAAGAATTGCGAAATGCAAATTGGTATGATACATAAAGTTCAAAACTCAATGCATTGTTAAACGAAATTTAAAAAAGTAAAGATCTAAATTTATTTTATTGCTTTTTAAATTTAACAGTTAAATTGAATAAAAATATTTTAATTTATATTATTTTTTTTTCAGAATTTTCTATTCATTATATACAATTAAAGGTAATTTTTCTTTTACATGTTTAAGTTTACCGTATAATTTCTCGGTTTTACTTTTATTCGTACTATGTTATAAGAGATTTGAGTATTATTATTAGACAACACGAATTTTGTAGTAAATCAAGTTAAATATCATCTGACAAATATTCAAATTTTCTTTTGTAAATGAAAAGAAGTTGTATTTGTTAAATAAACATTTTAGTAACGTGTTGAAAATACAAAGAAATATTTATAAATCGAATACTTTTCACTTATTTTGAAATATAAATATTATATTAATTGCGGATATTGACTAACATAAATTGCTAATAGTTACCGATGCTGATGCATTTCACTTTTCCTAAAGTTTTTAAAATAGTACTTTTGTTTAGAAAATAAAGGATATTTGTGAAATGAAAAATAATAAAATACTTTTATAAAATAATCCTGGAAGTTTGAGCATTATTTCCGATGAATATCCTAAAAATATTATTTAATTAATATAACTACAATTTAATTCAGAGCACATTTCACAATCCAATTACGAAAATTTAAAGACATCATAATTACTTGTCACAAATAGATCATTAATTGTCAGATTCGTTAATAATGTTTACCTTAAATGTAACAATGAAGTGATATGAGATAACTTTTAGTTATTACTAGAAACAATCTTTTTCAACATTATCAGTGTATTAAAGCAAGGAATAAATAAGGAAAAATATCCAATCATTGTATTTCAGAAAGGTATTGTGTAAGTGCATATTATTTATTACAATTAACACTAGATTGCACACAGGAAGTCATTTTGACTACTTTTCAATTTCAATTAAAAAGAAAAAAATGACATATATAATGAGCAATTCCTTATAACTTTTTAGAATATATTTTTTTTCCAAGTGAAGAAATTTTTTTATCGTTAATATTTACTAATAACTTGTTATATGACTGTAATTAGCATAAAAAATATTAAAAATTAATTTTAAACAAATTTCTTTACACATTAATCATTCTTTCACAATGCAGTCATTTTGACTGCTTTTGGGCAATATAGGTATATACTAAGTTTCAGTTTTTCTAATGTTAAATGTGCGCCGCTTTAAAAATATTTGTAACAAGTAGAAGTAAAACAATGTTTTTTCTTATATTGAAATTCATATCACCTTGCCGATTGTGTAAAATCTTTGATCAAATGAAAAATATTCTTTTATGTATAAATTTCACAAATACTCTTTGAGGTGTTTCTATACAGAATATTATCAGCAATAAGAGACTCATTAAAATATGTATTTTTTTACAGTTTGTGAAAACACTATATTAAGAAACTCTCAATTGTTGTATCTAAATGTTATGTTCAATGAATATTTATATTTTATATTCAGAATAAAGTTATAAAAATTGGTGTTTATCTTGAATTCATTTCTTTACAACAGTCTGAAAAAGTAATTTTTTGAATGATTGATATGGATTTAATACATGGAGCATAATTGCTGATTAACTGAAATTTAAGTCTCGTTGCAGTTTTTTAATAAATGTTGTGAAATATTTAAAGTTAAAAAGTATTTCGAAGAAAAAGATACAAAGCAGACTGGTTTCACTGTCTTACACCTCTCACATATATCTTTCTGACGTTCCAATCAAATAATTCTAAAAAAAAAATTAAATGACATATATGCAATTGAGAAAGAAATCAATTTTAAAAAAGATGTTTCATTTTAAAATACATCTGTGAAATATGTCTTATACCCTTATTAAAAATAAGAGGGCTTTACAGATGAAGTTACTTCATCATAATGTCAGTAATTTGTCAACTGAATTGCAAATATATTGAGGCTTAAAATGCTTACTAAAACGGCCTCTGTAGTCCGATGCTGAGACATAATCGTTATCGAAATCTGATAAATAATGTACTTTTGCTTTATGTTACTAAACTCTCTACGTTTGGAGTGACAGTATATTGACGCTTTATGTACTTCTCGGTATCAGCCGTGGTTTTGTCCCCGCGGCAAAACCTTTTTATCTAAGGGTAATCATAATGCAATTTGTCTCTACATTGTACATATAAACACATGTTAAACTTGATGTATTAAGTGAGTGAGTAAATATTAACGTCACACTGTGTTCAGCTACACCAGGGCTTTTGGCGACGGACCTCGTAATTTTGAACCATGGTCAAGTTAAAAGGACAACACCTGAGCTTGCACCCCCTCCCATAACTACCACACCACACCAACGGAAGAATGCTTGACTCTCGATAGATTTTGTGCATTGTTCCCCTACACGGCGGGTCTTTAGTGGTACTGGGCTCAAACTCATGAAATGTATGCCATGAGCCGATACCTTGATCACTGGGCTACAGCATCCCTTTGAAGTATTAAACTAGGATATTAACCCTCCAAGCGATCTGCACGTAAAATTCCGCCGTTCCAGAGATGCTTTTTCTGCCTTCAAGCAAGATTCCCAAAAGCGGCCGAGCCATATTCTTAAAAATACGGCTCAACCACTTTTGAGAATCACACCTGAAAGAAAAAAAATATGTGCGGTGCATTTTTGAAGCATCTCCAGAATGGCAAGACTTTAAGTGCAGACCACTTAGAGGGTTAATAAAGACTGGACATTTTTAATGATAATAACGTCTTTTGGTAAACATGATAAATAATACGCGTTTTAATCCTATAAACGGTTATTATTTATACTTACCAATGAGATTTGTTCTAAGTGTTTGGTTTGGCAAAATTTATTCCAACTTCAATCTTGATTTTTATACATCCATTTCCTGTCATAATAAAGAAGTGAAATAAAGAAATTTAGTTTTACTTAAATTATTAATATAAAATAATTGTACCATCAATTCACAATTTATTTTTAAAAATATTGATCAGTGTATTATATAAATACATAAGAGTGTTGAAAATTATTACATTGAAGAAACTTCATTAGTCGCATTAAACAGCTTTCTCTGTAATATTTATCAATAATATGTATATAGATACTAATATATGATTGTGTTCCTTATAAAGTATCTGTTAAAGATCCGTATTTCTTCAAACGAGGTTTTTCTTAATTCTATGTATTTTTTCGTACTATGCGATAAAGAAATTAATCTCTTGTTCCCTATCAGGTGCCAGAAGCCAACAAGTACTATGAGATAACTTAAAACTATTGAATCAAAAAAATCAAAATGACGTTCCTCTTTCCGGTCGAGTTCCACATTGACTTACAATTAATCTACCAAAGTGCTCTAATTTTAGATATGGAAGAATTTTATTTTGGTATTAGTTGAGAAAAGCATCGATATTAATTACGGAAATTTATTTTTAGCCATTCTTTTTACGAAACCAATTTCGTTTAAAAACCATACACATTTAGAAAAAAGAATTAAGGGATATGGATAGGAAATAAGAAAAAGAAATACTCCACACTAAGTGCATAAAAAATGATGGATAGATTAAATATCCAACAAAACGAAGGAAGCTTGCATTCCTAAATCAAAAACAATAAGAATTAAAAACTAATATATGAAAAAATAGTCAAAATACCAAAATGGAAAACTATAATGTTTTCTAAAGCTTTCACCGACCTAGCGTAGTGAAAATATGCAGAATATTCTAAAGGCATTTTTATCTTATAATCAGTGAATTTTCTTACCTTAAAAATATTTTGTATTTAAACTGACACAGCACATGTGTGTGTGACATTTATGTAGTAGAAAATTGTGTAGAGTGTTTTTGCGCTACAGTAAGATAATGAAGTGCGTGAAAGATTACTAGGTATTATACATTTCATGTTGTGAAAAGGTAAACATATCCACGAAATTTTCAGATCTGTCCTAGATGAGTTAAATGAAGGAATTATATATATTGCATTAGCAATTCAACATATGGCACCAGATCTGACACTCATTAAAAATATCTGGATATGGGCTCCTGAAAGATCGGCCCACCATCCCACTCCAACTAATGCGGTTGATGAAGTGTGGCATAGACTTGGAGTAGCATGGGATAAGTTGCCCATTTCTGTTATCTAAGCTCAAATCGACTCCATGCCTAACCGGTAAAGGACCGTTTTAGCTCTCGGGTTGGTATCTGTTTCTAATAACTTTGCACTCCTGTTAATTCCCAAACTGCTTGCAAATTTATTCATTTTGTCTTCATATCCTACTTTTTACATTCAATAAATATCATTTTTTGTGTTTTGGATTACTCCATTGCTTTGCAATTTTAATAACCAGCAGTGTAAATGTTAACATTTTCCCCGTCGAAGCACTAAAAATAACCATTTAGTCCATGGTTTCCATGCCAATAATGTGTCTGTTGTGCCATGGGGATATCATAATGCATGGAACTCTTCTAGGTTCCAATTTGTCTGGTTCTTCAAGGTTCATCTGTTCCATCAGTAATTTCACACACTTATTGAATTTCAATATCTCGAGACAAAAATTCTTCTTACGGAGGCCAGTGGCATGGCTCTATTCAAATTCTGCTGGTCTATTTTTTTTATAAATTTATACCTTAAAACCCACAGTTGAACTCAGCCTATCTGTGTTTTTTACATACGGATCATTTGGGAGATGTGCTTTTTGGCCCAAACTTAAGAGTGCACTTTTTTATTCTTATTATTTGCATATCTTAATCATTAATCATTATCATTAATCACCAGCTTTGTAGCGTGTAATTTGGCTCTAAGATTACAGTTCTGTTGAGATCAGGCAAAAAGACGAAACTACACTAAATGTGTAGATTTTTGTCAAGCAACAAGTAATTGTTGTAGCAGATGTATTCATTCAAGCGATTATAGCAAGGAGTTATTCAATTCTGAAAAAAGAATATGTGACAGCAAGTGAAGTCTCTTTTCAAAAGTAAATTGTGTTGGCTTTGCTTTGAAGCTGGCAGGACAGCTTTACCTTTTTCTTAAGGAACATCCGCCTATTAGATGTCGAATTAATGCTATACTGTATGATAGATGGTCTAAAGTTTTGTTTCATTTGTTCACTTGTCACAGAATTAAACTATTTTTGATGACAAGGTCAACAAGAAATTAAATTATACGACGACACCACTTTACAGATCTTCCTATTTGGTGTCTTTCTCTTATGTGATCGAAATAATTAACCCGTCCCCTGACATATCATTATATACAGCGACAGCTTTTGGATAAGATACTTCTTCTTTAGTACCATATTTTTGATCTGTTGTTGTTGTTTCCAATCCCCTTGGAGCAGGAAAGCCTACACCAAGTCCATTTGACCATTCCGCGTAATAGTGTCACACACCAAGTCTTGCTGTTCATACAACTGTCGCAGAGAAATGCCCCAGCAGTCCAGAAGATGAGCAGGAGAAGCAGGGAGAGAGCAGGGACAGGTAAAGAAAGACTTTACCCCCTGCACAAAAGTCATATTATGCAAGGGCCCGCTTCTAAAGTGCGCCAAGGCCGTCTGATGAGCCCTCGAACATATTTTTGGTCTGATTTGCAGATGTCATAGTCACTGGACTATGTGTAGTACAGGTAACAAACATATTATCCATCTACTTTATTATCGCAACAACTCCCTCAGTTAGGAACCTTGATCCATCTCTTTCTAGTTTGTATTTAGCTTTCAGCATTTGTAGAAAAGGTCCTTCTCTTTTGTTGCCTCATAGTTCCCACATTAAACAGATAACTTGCAAGAGTAGATTTTTTGCAAGCCTAAGAAATGTGAAATAGTTATCATGAACTATTAGGTGCCCTGTGTGTTTCCCACACTCCGTTAGATTAGTAATTGCAGTAGCTACAATAAAAACAATATTTTCTTTATTTATTATCTAAATATATTATTAGGAACTATATATATAAAATATTATATTTTTTCAAAAAGTTCACAGTGCATCTGAATTTTATATGATACAATAGTACTTTCACAATTTTCAACCATTATTTATTATACTAAGTAACTACTGCACAAAATATACAGAAATATACAAAATAATAAAGTGTTATCACAATAAAAATAGTATTTTACTCACATTTGCTGTAGAATCATTAAGAAATACAAATGTTCCATAGAAAGAGGTGTCATAGGAGAACAAATCTCACACAACGTTTTCAAACTTTCAAAACAGAAATGCTAATTCAATTCAGTTGATCGATGACAGCAAAACACTGAAGCTGTAATTATAATGAGTTTTTCGCTTCCCGTAAGTGTATTTTGTAAGATCATGTAGTTGTGGGAAGTAATCTTCCCAAGGCCCACGAAAGGGTTAAAAAAGGTTTCAAATTATCACATATTTTATTTCTTAATTTATTTATCATTTCAAATTCTATATTTATGCTTTTTTAAATATATTTTACATTACTTTAAATACCAAATTTTAAAAGGAAGTATTTTTTTTTTCATTTTAAGGTATCCGACTACGCTCGGAACCGTGATTTTGCAAAAGCGTGTAAAAGGATAATATTTATGATATTTAGTGTCACTTAGATTAGAAAATGTATATAAAATTATTTTAAGAGAACAGAGACGTTCTAACCCTTCAAAAAAATCGATTTTTCAATTTTCATCTTAAAAGAAAAGTAGATTTAATGCTGATTCCAAAAATGTATAACATGTATAGGTTCAAAGCTTAATGTCCGAGTAATTGCGGTTTTAAAATGTAAGCAACAGCTGTCACGCCTGTTGTTTACGTTATCGCACGTCAACTGCAACGCCCATTTTACAGCTGACCGAAGCATATTTTTATGTAGATTGGTATTTTATATCACTTAATCTGATTTATTTATTTTATTATTGTGGTTTAAAAAGGACTATAACTACTCAACACAATCTTGTTTATACCCCTTGTTTATGTGCGAATTTTAAACATTTTGCTTTCTCGTGCTTGAGTTACGAATTTCGTATTTTGACTGCTAATTTACTTTTTTTTGTTTACATTCAATTTGTTTGCAATTTGCGAGATTTTTAAACATTTGAAATGCCTCGAACAAAAAAGTTTGGGCAAGTTAAACGTCGTTTAATTCGTAAAAACACTTCAGTAAATGCTGAGAGTGAACGAGTTGATGTCAGTGCATCTAAAAAGAAAATTGAGAAGAGTGAAGTATCTTTTAAGGACTATGAAGATAATTTTTCAGTTGAAACTCAAAGCAGGTATGTTATTATTGGCTTAAATATACTCAATGATATTTTCAACAATATTGCAAAATGCAGATATTGTGATAGATCTTTCTGCTTTGATGTTGCTGAAAATAAAAGTAGTCGCAAAGGCCTTGCTACCAGTGTTTCAGCAACTTGCAAGTATTGTGGTTATGGTCATTCTTCAATGACTTCAAATACCGTGTCAGATGGATATGAAATAAATTTGAGGTTTGTTTATGGCATGAGGTGCATTGGAATTGGCAAAAGGGCAGCTCAGATATTTTGTGCACTGATGAACTTACCTCCTCCTCCAGCTAAATTTGAAAGACTGTATACGCCAATTTTTAAAGCGTTGGAAACTGTTTCATCTCGTTCAATG
>BMAV01020908.1:52968-63280 GCA_019973955.1 Trichonephila inaurata madagascariensis | reverse complement strand
GTACAAATTATCAAAATAAGTATTAATTTTATATATGACAAGCTCATGGGGTCACAGGTAATTATAAAACCTGTTCTTATATATATATAACTCTTACTCAGTATTGTTTAATTAATTATAATAATAATAAAATATATCGCACGCATTATACTGATACATTTATAAGTGTATTATATCAGTGTAAATGTTTATTTTATTTTTTATTATACTAGAATGTATCTTTTGTTTGTTTACTTTCAGAAAATTAATGATTTTTTTAAAAATAATCTGTTGTTTTCGAATTTTCCATGTCCTCTCGTACAGTGACCATGCCCCTCGAGAGGGCGCGCTCCACTGTATGAAAAACGCTGCTGTGTGTAGGGCAATGGATAGAGCGTTGGACTTCTAATCCAAAGGTCGGGAGTTCGAATCCTACCTGGGATGGCCTAATTTCTGAGAACGTGATTTATGAATGAATAAATAGTAACAAACTAAAACAATAGTGTGCAACACAATATATAAAAAAGAAAATAGCTTTCTATTTTGCCACTTAATATTGTGATTCTGTCATATTTATATACATATTTATATTAATTGTAATTATTTAGTAAAAAGTCACACTATAAAATAAGATCTTTCTTTATTGACCTTAGTATGAATCGACTGAATTTTTTTTTATATTACCTGTTTTGTGTTAAAAGTGCGCGTTATACGCCGGATTTTACGGTAAGTTGTTGTGTGCATCGTTCTTATTTTCTTTTCGTAAGACCTCCTCCTTTGTTTTTATGGTACTTCTTTGGCCCATGATCTCGTTAATTCATGTAATTTTCTGCAAACAAAAAGAGAAAATCCCAACTTTCTTCTCTTTTGTTGGAATGACATTAGCTTAAATTAACAGAATTCTTATCAATTGCAGTTTCATTATTGCTCATTACAGCAAGCATTGGTTTGTGAAGGAAATTTTGCTACTATAGCCAAATTTAACTGATTTTCGCTGTGGGAAATTTTTCCAAAAATATATATTTCACTTATTGACAAAACTAATACATCCCATTAATAGCGATAGATAAATTTGAAAAGAATCTAAATATAAAGTAACCAATTTTTCATATCTAACTTTAAAAATATTTAATGAGGGATTTCTCCCCCTAAAATTTGCATGTGGTCTTGTCCCCTTAACATCTCTTCATTACAGAACCACTACAAACGAGTAAAGCTATTTTACCGAACACTCTTAGCTACATCGTAGCTCTCAGATACGATTTTATTGGCTCTTCTAGTAGCCAATTGCGTTCGTAGAAGCAAGTCAATATTTATTTCAACAGAATGGTAGAAGTAGGAATGCCAGATACTAACTGATTTCGATTCTTTTTCTCTTGGTAACTATTGGCAGAGGAAACAATGCACTAAGGCAAGATAAAAAAGGATTAGAAACGAGGAATAGCTTGTTTTTTCTTTCTTCTGTATAGGTTATTCATTGAAAGTACAAATTAATATATTTTTACACTTAAAAAACTTATCTAATGTTTTCGAGTTGATTTTTAGAGAAGTCGCATTTGAAATAACTAAATGTAACTTTAAATTGCCTTATATAACTATTTGAACTTTTTTACAAGCAAATTGTTGTGCGGCCACGGTAGCCTAGTGGTTATGGTAACGAGCTTGTTGCCGGCGTATCATGAGTTCGATTTCTATTGCTTCTGAAGATTTGCCGTGTAGAGGGGCTGATGCATGCCAAATCTGCCATGGCTCAAGGTCCTCCTATGGTATGATGTGGTTGTTTGGAGAGGGGATGTTTCTAATAGTCAAGTAAAGATAGGATTACAAAAAAAGTTTTTACCGGTTTCATGGTTAGGATTTACTGCATTCTTTTAGGCGGGAATTTTCTTTTGACTAGATCGGTATACCGCAAACTACGAACAGTATTTCTTTTAAAATTGGAGCTTAAAATAGAAGAAAAATGAGTGATTAAGAGAGGCATAACAGAAAATAATTCTGATATATTGACTCAAATAGTGAGTCTGAAATTTCTATAAATGATTCTAGAAGTAATGAAATTTTGTTATATCTCGGATTTCTGTTGTGGTGTAGATAGAACATATAAGGATCTTACAAATTACCCAATAACAACAACAAAAAAGAGACAAGAAATAATACAAAAAATATTCTTCCATCTTTTCGATCAGCAATACTCAACCTGGGCTCCTCCCCGAACCTTTCTGAGTATCCTAGTCTTTGTCCTTTGCACTAACAAATTTAGTTATTTAAGAACAATGCATCAAAAATTTAGCGTGAAATCCTATTAATCCAGAAATCAAATATGTAAATTTTGCTATAGATGTGCTAATATGAATTGCGAGATAACTTTTTTTCTATTTGTAATTGTAACGCGGTAAGTGATTCACTTACCATGATTCTGTGTGGAGTAACGACCATTTTATGGGTGAAACTAATTTTAACCCTCATGTCTTCTAAGCAAAAAATATCTAAAGAACTCATTATTGTTAACATGCAAGCAAAATTGCGCCGAATGACAGCCACAATCCGTTGGAAAGTAAGAAAGAAAGACGTCTGTGATTACAGTGCAGTGAAATTTGTTATTAACGGGATACGGCGCCAGAAAGCACATTCGTATGTCTTTACAATACGGGATCCTTTGAAGCGCTAATGCACAAGAAAACTACTGCTTGCTCAGATGAGACACGATTCCAGTTCGTAAGACAGCGTTTCTCAAACTGTGGGGCGCGCCACCCTTGGGGGGTGTGACAACTCTACGAGGGGGTGTGAGCATATTGAAAGGTCGAAAACGAAAGCATTATTAAAATTGTTAATTTACTGAAAGAAAACAAACAAAATACATTATGAGATAATAAAAAATAAAATGCATATTTACACTGATATATTACACGTATAAATGTACCAGTGCTACACAATGTATTTGATCATTAATTTAACAATATTAAGATAAGAACAATTTTTTAATAATTCCAGTTACCCCATGGAATTGTCATATATAAAATTATAAACAAAAATTATAACACTTATCTTAATAATTTGTATGATTTATAATTAATCCCTTAAATACCGACTAAAAGTTTTGCGATAATAATCTGAAATAAGTAAATCCTTCGCAAAATTTCCAGGTCCTTTTATTGCGTTCCAAAGTCTTCGGAATAATTTTATGGATAGCAGTACACAGAAACTATTGTACTAGGGAAAGACGTATATATGCGTTCGGGGAAATTAACGTTTAGACTGAGTGAGACGTTTATATACGCTGGTGGCACTTAAGAGGTTAGAGTCGTATCATAGTTTTAACATCAAAGTATAATATATTATTGAATTCAATACATTGTTATTGTATGAAGGGGGAGGGGGGCGCGATGAAAATTATGATTAAATATTGGGTCGCGAATATTGAAACTTTGAGAAGCACTGTCGTAAGAGCTAACAGAAAGGTTCAAGTGTGCTTCAGATTCCACGAGACCATGCAACCAAGTAAAGTATGGCGGACGGTGATGGTAGCTTCATAATGGTGTGCGTGGTTTTTACAAAGCAGGAAATAAGTCCATTGATCATGGCGAATAGTTTGATGTGTATTTCTTTAAAAAAAAATAATAGCGACAGTTGTTACAGATGTGCCAAGCCTATTCTCATTCTCAAATGAAAGTTTTATGCTGATCAAAATAAAATTCTAGATTTTGCATTTAGATACACTGATGTAAAATTATATATATATATTTTTAAAATCTCATTCAAAATAATAATAAAAAAACGTAAAAAGAAAAGGCAAACATTTGCACCATATACAAGAAAGCTCTCTCTTTCTCTCTTATTTACAAAAAATACAAACATTAGTTATAATTAAAATTAAAATAATCATGATCTACAAATCTTTTAGAAAAAGGCAGTTGTTGATTTTGTCATAAATCTTCTTGAAAATGTGCTAGTGCATCCAAGCCAATGACCAGGAACTGTTTTTATTTCTTAGCAACATTATATGTTATGACAAATTTCTTGCTGGTAGCTATAATGCAGCTTTAAAAATCCGTTATTACTGATGGGCAGATAATTTAATTGGGAAAAAAGTTTTTCCTCGATGCAGTCCCAAATTTACAAGATATATGTAAAATTGACCCCGTTAATAGGGAAGAAAATTTTTCCTCGATGTAATCACTAATTAGTATACAGATGTAAAATTGACCCCACTAATCGGGAATAAAGTTTTTCTTCGATGTAGTCGCAAAAATAGCAGATATATGTAGAATTGATCCCACTAATCAGGATAAAAGTTTTTCCTCGATGTAGTCGCAGGAATATGCATGTGATTTGTTCCAGTAAATCCCGTGATAAGTTTTACAGAGGCAGCGAAAAAAGTAGACAAGTATTACATGTTTTCTTGTCAATAATTATTGAAATTTGTCTAGAAGTTGAGAAGGAAACTGTACTGTATTAAGTGATGAACTGTTAAAAGATTTTAAAGGTGCAAGAAGATTTAAGTCATATAAAGGCATATTGCAGGATATTGCTGTATTGTTAAGTTAAATTTTACTAAGGAGCCAGTTTAACCTTCAAGTTCAACGCCTTGCATAGTTGAAAAACGCAGTTGAGTGTACCACTGGAGTTGGCTTGTTTCTCTTTCGAAAAATAGTTGTTTGATTGATATTTGGGTAGTTAGCAGGCAGGTCCAAAGCTTGGTACATCTTCAACACAGAGAATGATCCTACAACAGGGACAATAGTCGTCTGATTCACACCTCTGTGTAGGGTTCGAGACAAGGTTGTTGCTTCTGACAGTGGAACAAAGTTGACCTTCAGGTCAAGGGCCTCGCACATCTTCCAGATTGCGAGAGAATTAACTGTTGAAATTTGTACATTTACAGTAGTCACAGATAGATCAGCAGGAGTAATCTGAAGTACATTTCCATCAGAATACTGAGTCATGGAGTAAAGTTTGGCAAGTTCCAGCGCCAAATCGGAAATTATGATGTCAAGAAAGGTAGGGAGATCATTCCGGAAAACCAGGGTCATAGCACACTGAAGAGGGTGAAGAAACACCTCGAAGATTATTGTCTAGATGATTCTGTAAGAAACGGTAAAAATAACATACGAGGTAAAATAGTAATTAAATATCACAAATTGCACAGAAGAAAAGATTATCAAATTGCTTAGTATAGCATCCAAATAAACATATGAACCAATAAAATTTTTTTAAAGTAACGTTGCAATAATATTGAATTTTCTTTGTTAAACTGCGGAGATGATTGCAATGTTTTTAGACATTGTTATGTGGTTCGAAAATCTCTTTCAATAAAGCAAAATTTAACAAAACTTTGCTATTTTTAACAACAAAGAAGTTTTTTTTTCACTGTCTTTTTTTGAAGTCATGCCTGTCTATATTGTTACGAAGAACATGGCAATATAAAGTCAACCTAGTTATCAGAATGAGTAACTCCAGAAAGGGAACTCATTTGATATAGGAGTACAACACGCCAAGCACTGTTTGGTGCGACTAAGGAATCGCGCCAAACAGCGATTGTTGTCAAAGACATGGAATCCAAGAGGGCGGCCTAGCGGTAACAAATCGTCAGAAAAATAATTGCTAAGCACTGTTCAAATGAAGAATCTAGGGGATTAGATCAGTGCTTCTCAAAGTTTCAATATTCGCGACCCAATATTCAATCAAAATTTTCATCACGCCCCCCTCATACAATAACAACGTATTTAATTGTGAATTCAATAATACTATACTTTGATGCCAAAACTATGATACGACTGGCGTATATAAACGCCTCGCCCTGCCAAAGCATTATAATTTCGCCCGACGTATATATACGTCTTTCTGAAGTACGATCTTTTTTTCTGCACTGTTATCCCTAAAATTATTCCAAAGGCTTTGGAATGCAATAAAAGGACATTGAAAATATTTGCCAAGGATTTACTTATTTCACAGATTATTTTTTTACTTCTTTATTCCTCCCTCCTCCATCACATACTTGCGCCTACGTGGAAAACGGTTGGCATTGGGAAGCGAATCGCGTAACTTTTAATCGGTAGTTAAGAGATTTATTAAAAACCGTACAAGCTATCAAGATAAGTGTTAATTTTTGTATATAATTTTATGTATGACAAGCCCAAGTGGTCACTGGTAATTATCCAACTTGTTCTTAACTTAGTATTGTTAAACTAATTATAAAATACATTGTGTAGCACTGATATATTTATATAAGTGTAATATATCAATGTAAATGTGTATTTTATTTTTTTATTATATCGGAATGTGTATTTTGTTTGTTTACTTTCAGTAAACTAATATATTTTTTAAAAATAATCTTTTGATTTCGACTTTTCAATATGTTCGTGCCCCCCCCTAGTAGAATTGTCACCCCCTCCAAGAGGGGTGTGCCCACAGTTTGAGAAACGCTGGATTAGATTAAAAATAACCAATATCAATCGATAAGAAATATCACACACACACACAATACAATATAATACAAATTATATAAAATAATAATAATAATATGTAATATATTATTTTTATTATACAATTATA
Source organism: Trichonephila inaurata madagascariensis (assembly GCA_019973955.1). NCBI lineage: Eukaryota > Metazoa > Arthropoda > Arachnida > Araneae > Nephilidae > Trichonephila > Trichonephila inaurata. The sequence continues at coordinate 56,749 of BMAV01020908.1, read as the reverse complement.
ATGTATAACAGTAATTATATGATATATGATAATGCTCATATAATTTTGAAAAATAATTATTATATATAATAATATTCATATGATATAATTATTATATATAATAATGCTTATATAATATAATAATAATAATTATAGATAATATAATAATAAATATAAAAGAATAACTTTTATAATATTTATGAAAATATAAAATAAAAAATATTATAAATAAATAATATAAAAAACAATTATTATATGTAATAATTATTATATTATAAATAAAATAAAAAAAATTGCATAATATGTATGCGAGGTGAGAGTTCACACGTTCACACGTGAGAGTTTTTACATTATAGATACTTTGATAGAAACATATCAAATTGTTAAGGATAACATATGAAATGATACAGAAATTTTTAGAGTGTTTCTTAACACATTTATGTCTAGTGCTTCATTTTTGGAACAACAGTCAAGTGAAAGTTTTTTATAGCTTAGAAGTTCAAAATTGCGTTTGTGGTTGGATTTGTGACTTTAATCTACTTCGTAGGGGCATAGTAATTTCGCTTAAAACATTCAATTAGTCACTTCAGCAGATATTTGCCTCGAAAGAGGTTGTGAAAGTTGGTTTATGTGTGTTTCAACCATCGGCATAAATGGGTTAAATGCTTCCGAAGTACTATTTGATAAATTCAGTTATTTGCTCGGATATTTTTTTTATTAAGCTACACAGTACCCTTGTTCAAAAAAGTTTTTTTTGAGACTGTAACAGAAAAAATAATTTATGTTTTATATTCAGATTATAGTATTACTAAATCTTACTATTCTGAAAGTAAAAAAAAAACAGTTTGACCAGCCATTATTTTACAATTTTAAAAAATTATGAATTTTTGAAGTTTTTCAAACTCTTAAAAAATGTTTAATTTCTAAAATTTTCAAGTCATTTTAAGGGATTGATTCTTAGATTATTGCAAACAAATGTTAGTATGGATTTAACAATCTGTGTTTCCTCTCTGATTATTATTATTTTTTTTCTAGCTAAACCTGGAAAAAACAAGAAAATTTTAAAAAATATTTAGTATTCTTTATAAAAAAACAAGATCTGAGACCTAAACCCATACTAACTTTTACAGAACATACGTTTGCGAATAAATACAAAAAAATTTCATAGCTCTATCTTGAACGGAACAGAAGCCTTAGGGATTAGAAAACACTTATACCTCCAAAATTAAAAATCTTTCTTACTAATCACTTAACAGCTATTAATACAGCGATTCTCAATCTGTGGGGAGCACCCCTCAAGGAGACGTTGTAATCTTACATGGGGGGGGGGTCGCACAAGCATGTCAAAAATAAAAGAAATAATTTTTGTGAAAAAAATTATTTATTTATTGAAAGGATACAAAGCAAAATGAATTCTGAAATAATAAAAAATAAAATATATGATGCATATTTATTGCAATCCGTTACAATTTAAAAATTAAAAGCAGTATGATATCTATCCTATTACTTGAAAGTAACTTAATAGATATATATTACTTAAAAAGTAACATATACAAAATTTAACAGTTATCTAAATTTGTACGGTTTATAATAAAGGGCAAATTGTAGTTTTAACAAAAAAATCAGTTATTATTATTATATTCGAATACATTGTTATTGAATGGGAGGGGTGATGAAATTATGATTGAAAATTGGGTCACAAATATTAAAAGTTTGAGAAACATTGGGTTAATATCACTGTGAGTATTAATTATATTCTCTCGCCGTTATTAATCACTGTGACTAGAGACTTGTGGTAACTTAAGTATGATACGTGAACATCGGTAGATACGTGATTCACGAATCGTGAAAACATTGCATTAATGGTTGTATCATATCTAGACGTCCCCCCAGTGCTCTATCAGAAACAGAATCCATATTAAGAAAACCGCATTAAATACATACCGTGAAATTTGGTATTTTTAGTTGTTATAGTCAACTTCTTTGTCAAAAGAGTAAAGGCATGAAGTGTCGTTTAGCGCGAAAACCGGTTTTTGACGCTAAAAAGAGAAACGCCAGTAAACGTAGTTTGCGAATTTTTTTTTAAAATTTAAGTTTTTTTTTTGAGGGCTTGGTTTTTGAAATATACTCTCGAAATTTCCTTCATAGATAAAAAATAATGGTAATTTTTAAACAAAAAATATAAGAAAAAAACCTACTTAAATGATTTCTTGTAAAAAGGGCATTAGATGAAAAACACAAAATTTCTTTTAAAATCATTAATTTTCAAGCAATTTTTTCAATCTTTAAACAACATTTGGATAACAACATTTAACATTTGGAAAAAAAAAGTTTCATGTGATTATGTTTTTGAATAACGAAGTTATTCAATATTTAGTTAGAATTTTGAGTATTTTTTGAAAAATCGCAAAAAAAATTTTTTTTAGTATTTATTTTAATTTACTCGTTTGAAAAACAACAACAAAGTATGAACTTTTTTATTACTGGATTTCGATACATTATGACAGTAAGAAATTCATACAGAACGACTGAAAAACTCTTTTCATAAAAGAGCATCATTATTGGCTCATTTTAGAAAAAATCATAAGAAATGAAAAATTTCTGTAGTTCGTAAAATAATTTACACCACGTTGTGGAGAAATAAGTGATCTTTTTGACTCTGTAATTATTTTTTGTCTGATTTTGGTAGAAAAGAATGATCTCGTAATTTTAAAAAAGAAGAAAAAGTAGTCCTTCCTTCCTACAGCAACTTAGTGCATGCGCAGAACACAGCGTAACGCCTTTTTGTAAACGCTTGTAAAAATTTCACTCTTCATTATTTTGCCATACCGTGGGCCTTATATGAAAATCGATTCTTAAGTAGCAAACTCCAAAAAGCAGAATTTTAAGCGAATAATTAACTGCAAGCGCAATATTATCTTTTTAAATCTCACATACATTTTTGTAAAGTGCTCTTTTGAGTCTTCTTATTTCTTCGAAAAAAATCCAACTTTAAGGAAAAATATGTTTTTTTAGTGGAAAATAAAAGTTAGCATATATAATAATTTTTTAAGTTCAATATTTATAACATTTTTGTGTGACTGCTGATTTGAGTTTATATAATTGGTTTCATCTTAAAAAAATTTTGACATAATATAACTGAAAAAAGAAACTGTTAAGTGGTTAAAATTACCATCCATTGCCAATAGCCATTATGCTTCATAGTGCGAAGTTGATAAACATTCACAAGCAACTGATCATAATAAACCAGGAGGTTAAACAATGACTTGACTAAATAATCATTGCTACCGAAAGTAGTAATGTCTAATAAGGACTGGCAAGCTGCCACAACTGAGTCGTTAGGTTTTTTGATGGTAATATGCAGAAATTAGAAATTTATATATTTTTTTTATTTCTAATGGCAGATTACGAACACGGTTCATCAATCTACCTAGTGCGTCACTGAAAGCTGGTATCTCTTTTTAGTGCGGCGCCATATTGGCAGATACCAATCATCGAAGGTAATTTTGACGAAGCACCTGAGTTCAGACAATGTGAGGACCTGTGCTAGGATTTAATTTTGCCAAGAGCACCCCTAGGGATCTTTTACATGCCGTATAATCATGCGACATGGCCACGGTAGATTTTCTGATTCATGAAAATCCATCGACATAGGTAGAGGTCGAACCCGCAACCTTGGGTACAGAAGGCCAGCGACAAACCAACCACGCCATCCAGCCGACGAAATTAGAAAATTAGGTCCAATTTCTTTTGAATTTTTTTATGTGTAACATCTTTCCTCTACTGAGATGTGTAACATTTT
>BMAV01020908.1:20945-39438 GCA_019973955.1 Trichonephila inaurata madagascariensis | reverse complement strand
AAATTTTATTCAATTTTGTAAGATGTTTTTAACTCGTCTGCAGTGCATAATATATTTGAATATAAAAATTGATTCCGTGTTTGCTTAGAAAATTAATGATTTTTGGTTAAGTAAAAATCTGAAACTTTTATTTCGCATAACTATTTAGATATCCAATAAAACTAAACCTATTTCGCTAAAATGAGTTAACTATTTTTTAATGTTGTGGCACTGATTTAAAATCAACATAATTTATTCTCAAGACAAGTTTTATGATTTTATCTTTAGTTAAGTCGACTTATCAACACACATGAATAGAATACATTCTTTTTCAATTTTCAAATGAATGAGCTTAATAAATAACCCCTTTTCTGCAACTCGTTAAAAGGAAAGATTTTATGACTTTTCTGTGAATGATTTAAAAAAAAAAAGATTAATACTTTATTGCTTTAAAAATAACAGTTACAGTCTGGAATTGGCTTAAGAAATTGTTTTTTTCCAAATGTTTTTTTATGTTAGAGTCGTATGAGTTTAATTTAAAAGTTATGCTTAAAGTTTGTATGGGTGTTATAAATATTAATGGCAATTTTTCTCCTTTTTCATTTTTTTATTAAATAAATAAAAAGAGCAATATATTACGTTGGAAAACTTATCAGGTTAGCCTTATATTTAGTTAATATAAATAGTATTAAAGTTCGAAGAAACCAGCACTAGTATAGAATAGAATAAGTACTGAATAGTTTTTTTTATTTAATTAAAATATTCTTGATTTTTAATTTAAGGTAAACTGTAACTTTTAGCTGAACGTAAGTGGAAACCAAATACAACTTCTGATTCACGAAATTCCAACATTAACCTTAATTTAAAATCTACGTATTTCAAGTTAAATTTGCGTTTACTACGAACAATATATATGCAAAGGTTATTACCAAAATCTAGTGCATTGCTTTCAGTAGCCGAACAAGAAATATATTTCAAGATTTGCTTCTTCAGACCCAAGTCTCAATATTAGTAAGTCTGAGAATAGTCTAGAATTTGCTATTTCCTATATTATTTAAGTTCTTTATTTAATATGTCTAATTAGCTTTTCATTGCTTGCTATATCTACTTAATTCATCTGTCTTTATCCAGGCTACATTTGTTCTTTTACTGAGACCACTTTTTATTGTTTGTAATACAATCTTAATATTTTCTAATTATAGACATTTTTCAAGTTAAATTATTCTTTATACTTATTTCCATTAGGGATGCTAGAGAAGGAAGACCCGGTCGCCAATGTATAATTAGTGACATTCACTACTGTGCCGTAGGTATTTTTGTAATTGTATAGTGTCTGTGTGGCATGGGGGCACTAAATATTCGTCGAACCACAAGTCCTCTCGATAGGTTAGTGGAAAGAGGAGAGGTGGGAGACCTCTTGATCCCCCAGGGTTCTCTCCCTCAAAATTGAGGAATGTCAGAGCCAAAATGTACTGTCACCTGGTTGGTGCTCAAAGTTGCGCTTAAAGACGGATGTAAATTAGCTTCTCGCCCAGATGAAATTTATGGGCCTTCGATCGGGTATTGCACGATCATTGACATTGGAAACAACAACAGAACAACGAATTAATTCATCGAAAGGTCGTCATTCGGGATTTCAAAAGATAATGAAAGAAGTTATATTTTGCCTTTGAAATGTTTTATTACTCCTTTATTCATTAAATTTTGAGAACTATTTACTTTTCTTTCAAAAATTCAAAAACAGGAGAGATTAAAATATTTTTTTTTATTTCCAATGGCAGGGTTACAGAAGACCACTACACCACAAGGGGGTTGGAACAAAAAACAAAAACAGGCAAAATAAACAAAGTGAGGGGAAAAAAATAAAAAAGGCGAGAAAAGTCTATGAACCCAATAAGGCCCTAGCTTGCCAATAAACATCGCACAAAGAGGAGCCCTTTAGGGCTGGGCAGTGGTGAATATGGCCAGCATTCATGTCCTTTCGAAAATCGCACAACGTGCAGAAAGGGACCTCTGCAATATGAGTTCGGTGTAGATATTTCAAGAGACAGTCGTGTTCAATGGTCAGACGAAGCTTGGCATTACGTCTTGGCCACATGGGAAGATCTTTAAGATTAATCCACCAGATCTTATTGGAATTTCTCTCAGCGTATTGACTTGAAGAGAGACCACTCAATATTTTCTTAATGATAAGCTTGGCACTGGTAAAAGGGACAGCTTTCCTTATCGTCTGTTGAATGGAAGCTCCCTTCTTTGCTAGATGGTCCGCAAACTCATTACCAGTTACACCGCAGTGTCAGGGATCCACTGCAAGACGATTTGCTTAAAGTACTCCGACAGATTCTGCAGCAGTTTTCTATAATCAAGAATGTTAGAGGAGGCAGGAGTAGAATTTGAGTTAACGGCAAAAATTGCCGCTTTTGAATCACAGAAGACAACAGACCTAGTAAAGCTATTTAGATGACAATGCAACTGAGCAAGGGCTACTTGAAGGGCAGCAAGTGAATTTTCCAGTTGTTAAATAAAAGGAGAAAAGGTGTGGCAATACACTCCTGCTCCAGCTCTGTCAGTCTTTCAAAAGGCTTCCATTAGTATAAATATGCACCCAGTCAGGTTCAGGATACATGGTATCTATGGTTTCCAGGGAAAGTGATCTTAAGATTGAGGTATTTTGCTCTTTTTTTGGAAACTGCCTGGGTAAGCTCAGTGCAAATTCGAAAATTTTTATTAATAGTTGGATCCAGAGATGACACCAGAGGCTCAGGGACGAAATCTAAATCAAGCTGTGGCGGTGCTTTTCAGACATTCAAACTGAGATTAAAATATAAAAGCATGTAATTTCAATTTTATTAACTTGGAAAAAATAAACGTTATTCAAATATGCAAATTATTGATTTTATACATTTGACTTAAAATGCTGAGTTTGTTATAAATTTTGCTTTATTGTTGAAGTTCTTAAAGTTATTAGATTTTGTGTAAACATTGAGTGTCCTAACAAAGAGCCTTGTATACATTGTATTTTATCTGATATTTTGAGTAATAAAGGTTTCATTCTTAAGGTATCCGACTACGTTCGGAACCATGATTTTAAAAAGCACATAAATGGATAATTTTCATAATATTTAGTGTCACTTAGATTAGAATACATGTATAAAATTGTTTTAAGGACATTATGACAAAAAAAATTATTCAAATACAATATTTTGGCAAAAAATTAGCTTAGAATAACCTTTTTTCCAAATGTTCTCCTTTTATAAAAAATGCTTCTATTGTATTAATATTTTGCCTGTATATAGCTCAGACCTCCGTACAGAGGCTCAACTATGAGGTTTGAAAAATTCACATTATTTTGAGAGTTACAACCATTTGAAATAATTATTGGCATATTTTCTTAAAATTTCTCCCTTCTGTTTTCATAAAACATGGATAAACCGACTTCCAAGTTATGCGTTTCAAAAATTCTAGTTGAGCCTCTGTACAGAGGTCTGAACTATATACAGGCAAAATATTAATACAATAGAAGCATTTTTTACAAAAGGAGAACATTTGGAAAAAAGGTTATTCTAAGTTAATTTTTTGCCAAAATATTGTATTTAAATAATTTTTTTTGTCATAATGTCCTTAAAACAATTTTATACATGTATTCTAATCTAAGTGACAGTAAATATCATGAAAATTATACATTTATACGCTTTTTTAAAATCATGGTTCCGAACTTAGTTGGATACCTTAAGGATTTGCTCTTGAGTTTTCTAGAAACAAAATACGAATTCATAGATAGTTATTAATACTAAATGGAACGTCAAACTGTAATTACTACTAGTTTATTTTCTGAAAAAGAATTTCATATCATAATTTCTTATACATTTCAATTTGTCAGTTTTTAGGTATCATTACATTTTTATAAACACATTCATTTACCCTAAATAATATATAAGTTACATAAATATAAAAATACATTTTAATTTATAATAATTTTAAGAGTATTCAGTATATTTTGCATATAAATCTACAATTAATTTTATTTTTAGAGCTTGAAAGAGGTTACTGAGTTAATAATGCTGTTTTGTCGAGCGAAAACAAAAGAAAAAAGAAGGCAGAAAAATATCGATAATGAAAAAAAGATTAACGAATGATAATAAAAAAAACGATAAGTTATCAATTACGTCATATGACTCTTTATGTGAATTGTTTGATTCTGTCACGCAACGTAGATTCTAATAACGTAGGTGCCTTTTCTGTATGGGTGGTATAATAAGGAATTAGTTTTAGATATATTTCTGCATGCGAAGATTATATATCTTGCCGCAACTGTTGTAGCTTAGTGCATGATGCTAATATGAAGAATGAATGCAACAATTTACAACATAAAACATTTTTTCTAAAAATATTAATATTTGTTTTAGATCAAGGGTACTCAACCTTTTTTTCTGCTTGGCCGCATACACTTGTCAGCTATTTCAAGCGGGCCGCATACTTATATTAGTTATTCCACGCGGGCTGTAACAGGATTATAAATGGGGGAGGGGGGAGAGAAAAGCCTTAAGACCGAGATAACATTGGAAATTTAAAATGTGGAAAGTTGATCAAAATATTATAACTCCTGTGTTTTGCCTTTTTTAATTATTATTCTTTATAAGTTTTATTTTTATCACTAACACTAAATTAGAAGCATTTAATAAACACCCTTTTACAATTTCTGCATCAGTAAACGGTTTCATATGATTACCAATAATGTAAAAAACTTCATAGGTTGTCTTTGTTACCGCTGTGGTATTACCGCTGACAAAACACTTTGTTGCTGTTGTAATTTTTCAAGAAAGCCTATTTATCATCTTTTGAAAGAGATCTTAGAGGAAAAATGTCATTGAATGATTCCCGTTTATTGGTATTTTTTAAATACAACACTTTCGTGATAAATCAAACAATTACTGGTCCATATTTATTTTTCACTACAAAATAGTCAGCCTCCCATTCGTCTTGAAATGATATATTTTCTTCGAATATTTTTCGCTTACAAGATATGAAAGATAGTTAAAAATTAGTTCCACCCATAAAACTGGCGCTACTCCACTGTTGTCTCTGTTAGCACTAACCGCAACCGTTCCAAATAGAAAAAGAATGTGAATTCGTACCCGTACGACACCGACAGCAAAATTCATATATTTGATTTCTAGGCAAAGAATTTCCCACCAAATTTTTAATACAATGTTCTTAAAAAATAAGTATCTCAGAGCAATGGGCCATGACCGGGCCACTTAAAAAGGCTTGGTGGGCCGCAAGTTGAGTATCACTGCTTTAAATTGTGTGTATCCAAGAACGGCTTTACATTACCGAACTATCATATCCGCTCTTACCTAACTTGCTCCAGCAATTTCAGGTTATGGTCATGGACTCACTAGAAATATAATAAGAAGAATAAAACAGAGCAAAATCATGTGTCAATTGAATTAACCAGGATAGAAGCGAACTTTTTATATTCAAAAAAATAATTCACAAATAAAAATAACTCATGGACATATTAATGTCTGAACCAATAATGTTAGAATATTCACATGAATAAGTTAGTGAATGTTTAATTTTTTACAATAAGTTGCACAACAAATATGCTTCGATAATGAAACCATTTACTGTGTGATTCTAAGCACTTTATATTTCTTTGCTCACTAATCTACGATGACTTGTCAGGTTCTGTCTCTCATAAATGTATACACTCTCTGTTTTGTGGTTACTTAGTGAGTCAATGAGTGAATATTAACGTCGCACTGTTCAGAAACTCGAGAGCTTTTGGGGACTGACCTCGTAATTTTAAACCATGGTCAATTGACGAGGGTGACAACTGAGCTGGATACCCGCTTTCCTAACTACCCGCCACAACAACGGGAGGACGTTTGAGCTCTCGACAGATTTAATGAGCATCGTTCCCCTGCATGGTGGGTCTTCAGTGATATTGGACTCAAACTCATGACACTCCGTTACCTTGATCAATAGACTACCACGGCTAGCATTTTTAAAACTTTCTTTAATGGCAGGTCTACAGTGACACCAGGACTCAAGCCCGCGACACTCCGACCACAATTCGTGTCCATAACCACTAGGCTACTTGTGGTCAATTAAGCTGAGCGACTATTTCAGTTATATCATGGATTTGAGACCTAAAGGCCTGTCGTGAAATGGGCTTCCTCTTCTGTTTTTGAGTGTCTGTAACCTAAGCAAATACAAACAGGCATTTTTCATAATTGTACAGTTTGTGTTCAATTTTGTGGATACACATAAAACGAACTGACTGCTGAGAATTTATTTTTAGTATCAAAAGTGTCTTTACAAAGTTTTTTAAATTTTAGACAGCTGATTTTTAACTAAATAATTATTGATATTTTTAATAAATTAACAAAAAAAAAAAGCATTCAGTATCACTTGAAGTTACTGTTTTTCTAAATGAATGAGATATTTTAGGACTTATTAATTTCTGAAACTTATGTAGCAAACTAATTTAATTTAGAGATTATTTTATAAGATATCACAATATATACACTAAAGCTATCTGTTGAACTTATACCTTGTTTATTTCACTGTAAGCAAATTTGCTTCTAATATTTTAAGATTAACAATATGATATAGCCCAGCATTTTGATTGCAAAAAATAATCACCTTATTCCAAAGAAAACTTTAAAAATTTTGGTTAATAGAGAAGACAAAATTTTATTACCTTTCATAACATTTTATTATTCTTATAAAAAACACTAACATGAATATCTAACGTTTTAACGATATTTACAAAGGAATATACTTTATAAATGGAATATGAGCCTATATGAATAAAATTGATTTATTTTTAATAATACATAAAAATGAATTTCCTTATAACGAAGATAATTATAGACTAGAAAAAAAGAGGCAATATTTAAAAAGACTACTTAGTATTAATCAATACTGTGTTTCTACTCTCTGTGTGGAAGCCATGATTGTGTTTAAAATTATTAATTTTTAAATGTTCGATATTCTGTTGTAGTTGTTGTTGCTAATCCTCCAGGGTCTGACGAAGTCAGACAAGATCAGTTAAATCGTTGGCTCTCGAAAAATCCAGCACAAGAAGGGGATTAGTGCAGATATCTTTGCTTGTGAGATCCATGCAATGCATTTTGTGTTTGGGTGAGAAGTGTAGTGATCTTGACACCTTGCACAGATGGAGATCTTTTTGCTAGTTGAGAATGAGAGGCACTTAATGTGACCGTCAGTCCCCAAGACGAGATAGTGTAATCTGGGGGCATCTTTTACACTTGAGTGCTAGGGCCACTACGGGTCCATAACCCACATACCAATGATAAGTGGGAGGTACTCTCCACTCCACCAAATTTCGAGATTTTTCTAACGAGTGTAATTCCACAGATAGGTAAGGGTGGATGTGGAAGGAGTTGGAAGATTACAGTCCTACTTTGCTAGTTTTTGTCCACCATTTCATTGCCGTTAAGTTCGACGTGAGGTGGGATCCACTGAAAATGGATATTATGGTGCAGTGATATATGTTTCAATTTGTGTAAGATGGATACAATGGTCTTGTCGCCAAACTCATATGAACTATGAACTCTTTGATACTCTGATATTATTACATAGATGAAATATTTAATCAAATATTTTTTTACAAGTAAAAATATTAATTGTCAAAGTAGTTTTTATTCAGATAATAGTAATCCAATTTGTAGAATAATGGTCTAGTGACCATTTTGTCAAATAATCTCCCTTTCATCGAAAATGGGGAATTAAAAATATAGTATGGGTATAATTTCACTATAATGAGCATTGTACTACTAAATTGGGCGATCGAATCGCCACCAAATTCAGTATATGAATTATATACGAGATATGCTCAAAGGATTTTACAGAAACATTTTTAGTAGCAGATTCTCACATACTAAATTGGGTGACAATCCGTTTACCTGTTTTAGAAAAAGCATGCTATTTTTAGGAACAATTTACTGTAACATCTCTATACGACAGAGAAAGGTAGCATTGATATATAATATAAAAGATTTTCTTATGACACTACGATTGATGAGCACTATTAGAATTTAAGATTATCGGGAAACATTTGCATAGTAATAAAACGACAAAAGAAATTTTTTTGTCTTCTGTGTGTGAATCTATCTAATGTCTTTCACTTTATGATAAAAACTAATGTCTGATATTCATCTACATATTACATCTCTTTATTTATTTTTATACGTCTTTTCCATAAACAATATCGTTTATCATATGTAGACACACATTTCTTTTCTTTACTCAAGATGTTTAGTTTTTAAAAAGAAATTGTTTTGTAGAAAGCTATTATTGAAGAATTAATATTAGTATACTAATCTATACTAATAAAAGGAAGAGTTTGTGTGTGTGTATATGTGCGAAGTAGTGCTAAAACTGAAAAGCTCAGACCTGTGAAATTTGATACACTGAAATAATGGGTCATGATGGTAGCACCTTAAAAATATTTTTTTTACAATTTTTAATTTAGATTTTAAAAATTTAAATTTTGAATCAATTTTTCATAATTCTAGTGATATGACGACCTATCTATCTTTCAACGAGTCATATTATTTTTCATGTAGCTTATAAGAGATTTTAATTTATTTTTACTATCATTATATTTATTTATCGTTATAAAATTCTTTTGTTTGAGACAGAGTTACAATTGTTTTTGAAATAAACCACTTTTAAAAAATTATTCTTTCAACAACTGAGTTTTAGTTTTGGTAACATGATATGTATGTAATATTTTGTTTCTGAATTCAAGGTGTAGTTCTATGAAAACTAAGGCTATTTTATCTTTTTGATTAAACCGGAGCTAAATTTTGATTTGTATTTAGGTAGTTAATAACTTAATACTGTAATTTCTTCTTAAACTAATGCCTTCCTTACTGTTAATGATAGTTTAATAAAACCTAGGCCTATTCTATCTGAATGAGATTTTTTTATATTTACTTCATTTAATATTTTAATGTTGTTATTTCTTTTTGAGTTTTACTTTAAGCTAAATTTACTCGAGTTATTTGTTTCAGATAAATCAGATAAATTTTAACTTATTTATTGTTGATTTGAAAATTTATTTTCTAGTTTAAGATAACTGGGACGTGAAAATGCTTCAAATTTTGCAATTTTTTATTTTACTTTTAAAAATAATGGACACTTTGCTGTATCCATAGATGCATTATTTATGAAAATTCGATAAATAGTACGCTAGAAAATTGAATTTTAAAATTGTAAACAAATGTGATTTAACTATGTGATTCAGGTACACTTTCTTCAAAATACATTTTTCATATAATATGTATCATAAAAAACTAATTTTTCTATACAAATATTGTAATTTTCTATATTATATGTTCAAATTTATTGGAAATTCTACATTTTTTTATGTGCAAAAATTACGGAAAATTTAAATGATTAGTTACAAAATGTTAAAATAAAATTTTGCTTTTTTGATGTGTTAATTATGTCTAGTTTTGCATTTATAAATATTCAGGGTAGTTTTTAAACTATAAATCAAGTTGATATAGTACAAAGTGAATCTTGAGGATTATTCTAAATTAAATACACAGCTTATAAAATTAGACATTTCGTTTTTCATAACTTCTGATTGTTCTGATGGCGTTTTGATCTATGTTGTTAAATCTTTGTACCTGTTGCAGAATCATGATTTCATTTTCAAACGAATCATCTCAAAACACGTATTCTTTAAAAAGTTGACAAAAAATTGTTCGGGAGATTATTAAACAGTGGGCTATTGTTTAATTTTTTTTCCAAATTTTAAGAAATATTGTATTGCACTTAGTTTGACTTGAGCAATTATTTTATTCCCCCTCACTCACTCTCAGGCAACTTATTTTTTCTTATCAGTCATGATTCTTTCCCTGTTGAACTTCATAGATTCAAGTTGCTTTCCACTCCAACTCGATGATAAATCTAGTGGCCGTGATAGCCTAGTGGTCAAGATAACGGACTCAAGGCCTGTGTGTCATGAGTTCGAGCCTAGTACCGCTGAAGACTCGCCGTGTACGGCAGCGATGCATGTTAAATTGATCCAGAGCTCAAACGTCCTCAGTTATTTAGGAGAAAGTGTGTCCTCCGGCACCCAGGTGTCGTCCTCGTTATTTGACCAAGGTTCAAAATTACGAGGTCCATCGCCAAAAGCTGTCGTGTAGATGAAAAGTGCGACGTAAATATTTACTAACTCACTAGGATAAATCTATGAGTTGACGAACCAACAACGCGAGAGGGCATTTATCTTGTGCTTTTCCCGGAGACACCTCATACTCCACACTTCATCTTATAAAACTTAACCAGGAAGATATTCTTTTCTCGTTAAATTCCATTTTTCGCAACAGTATTACTCGCAATAAGTTAGCTTCTTGTTTCCATATTTCCGAAACTATTTAAGATAGAACTAATATTATTTTTTTCTCCTCGCGTCTCTGCATTTTTGTCATTAATATTCTTTGAATGTTGTATTTTTCCTGTTTGTGTAATGCTTTTTGTATTGTTTCCTGCCTTTCTTGGAGGAGTGATTGTGGTAGCTTTAAATTCTCTAGATATGTTATGACTCGAGAAACTATTATTCTTCGGGTTTCAATAATCCTTTTATTTTTCTTCGAGACGCAGGATAAAAGAGGATATTTACAATAAAGTATTAATGAGGCTTTTTACATGAAAGAACTATAATGTAAACACACCTCCGTAAAAATAAAATATTATACATTTCTTTTCTTAACGTAAAATACACAACTACGTTTAGAATATTCCATAAACTATCTTAACTATAATTTTATTGCCAGATTCCAAGTGAATAAACTAACACAAATCAAAATATTAAATAATATCAAACATGAAATGTCGAACTTATTAGGAGTGGCAACTCTGGAGAAGCTCGATCTTCCTGAGTATATAAATAGACTATATAGCTGGGGAGACTAATGAATTTCATTTAAAAAATTCACTAGTATAAAGAACGGGTACTCCAATTAGCATAAATATAAATTTCAAATGTAAATGAAATTTATATTAAAAATGAGTTTTACTCAAGAAAAATTTAAAATACTTCGCTAAACTTCCAGCAAAAATATATCAGTTATGAAATATTATGATCATTAATGTTTCGGATTTTATCCACTCAAAATTGAAATAGTCACAGTTATTTTTATAATACTCATGGAATTGTATTTTAATTAACAAAAAGTTATTTAATTGATTACTTTTTCTATATTTCCCTTGTCATAGGTAAAATATAAAAAAGACATTATTCAAAAATATTCAAAAGATATGATTTCAATATATTCTAACCAAGAATAAGTTAATACTTAAAAGGCTCCCAGTATTTATATTAAGTAAGGTTTTGAATTTCAGTGGAAATTACAAAGTCAAGAACAAAGCTATAAAATTCATTTAAAAACCGTTTCCTGTAGGGATGGTCTAAAGACACACAGATTCTTTTTGTAACAATTGTTTACTTTCTACATTTGCTTACTATATTTGTCTACTTTTATGTTTAGTTGACCCAAATTCAACACCAGTTCTCGACACAAATTTCCTTTTTCGATTTTTTATCCTATTGAACAAAGTTTATTGTTGAAAGAGAGACTTCTATTGACACTTTTTCCTTCATTAGAGTTACTTAACGGTATTTACTGTAAAATTATTTAACCCGAATTAAAACACTCCATTGTAGGCCTAGTAAAAAGAATAAAATAAAAATCCCAATGTATTCCCATAGTGAACCCAATAATCATCCAATAAATTGCACTAATGGTACGGAGGTAGTCTGCCTACGAGTAAGAGGCCAGGGGGAGAGGGAGTATACAACGTGTGGGTTGTGACTCACGCCAGGTCAACACCCTTCCATCAACCAGTATTCACGGTACTAAACTGCGTATCTTAGTCCCCCCCTCCTCCTCCCCTCCTCTCTCTCTTTGTTTCTACACCTGAGTTTTCTTTTTGATTTTAACACTTATGATTTTTTAGATGACTGTCCAATTAATATTCTGATGTCTTTCCCATTGATTTAGTTTTCTTCTTTTTTTTTTATAATTTCTTTATGCATTCAAATTAGGAACAATTATTTAACAATGCGTTTCTATCTTTGGTGTTCTTTCCACGAAATTTAGTTAACAAAGAGCAATCTGTTTAATGTAACACACATACCTTCATACTTATTTATTGCAATTTCTTCTTAATAATACAAATTATTGAAACGAATAACTTTGTTATTGCAAAAATTCATATTTAATTTACAGTCGGTGAGTGTTGTTTAAAAACTTCCTTTATTACTGTACTTTTCCCAATTTATTATTTCTTTTCTGGGAACCACACACACATTTCCGAGTATTCATACGATATTTTGTTACACATGCACAAACACATAATATATATATATATATATATATATATATATATATATATATATATATATATATATATATATATATATATATATATATATAACTTTTAAGAAACTCTATTTGAGATATAAAAATTATTTAAATGTTGCAGAATAATACAGAAAATTGAAGTTTTAGTAACCGTAGAAAGATATATGTTGTAGTATTTGTAAGCTTTGTAGAGACTAGGAACAGAGTTTTAAAAGAACATAGGATTTTAGCCAGTTTTTTGACTAGCCGTCCTACTCTCTGCGTATAATACTGAAATAAATCCTGCTATATATAATACATATAAGTTCTAAATCTTTTTTTTAATAAAAAGGTTTTAAATTCCTAAAAAGGCATTCTAAAATGCATGGATGACGCTCGATTCAAAGAACAATAAATCAGTTTTTGAAAGATTCTATGAGCGAAATACAAATTCACAGCTTGAAAAATTTAGGCTGGTAAGTAGCAAAATCAATAATTATAAACTTATTTTTGCTAAAATAACTATAAACTAATGTTTTGATAGAACTAAAATTATAAGAAAGAAATATAAAAAATATTTGTGGAACTTCGTGTTACAATAATATGCTAGTAGTAAATATTTCGTTAATATTATTTCTATGAGTTACTTTGTCACCATGTATGGTTTGAGAAGGAGTATATTTAAATGTAGAAAAAATTCATAGAACTGTGAACATTTATGTTATATTTATTGATAAAAGCATCATATTTACCTAGAAATAACTTAATCTGCACAATTTGGGATTTTTTAAATACAGATAATTATAAGTAAATTTAATAGGGTATTTTTATTCTAAGCAGTATTTAACCTTCCAAGCGGTCTGCACGTAAAATTCTGCCATTCTACAGATGCTTTCTTTGCCTTCAAGTATGATTCTCAAATGCGGCTGAGCCGTATTTTTAAAAATACGGCTCAACCGCTTTTGAGAGTCTTATTTAAAGGCAAAAAAATACGTGCAGTGCATTTTCGAAGCATCTCTAGAATGGCAGAATCTTACGTGCAGATCTCTTGGAGGGTTAATGAGATGGTTATAATTGATGATTTTTTCTGATTTATGGAAAACCAAAAATCTACCATTTATCTGTACCTATTTATTTTTATCTCTGTATCTATTTATTTTTATATATGTAATCTATCTCTATTTATAATTCCTTTGTTTTTTAATTGAAAGAATTTTTTGTCAAATTCCGAATATAAAAATAAATAAATTGTAAGGGATTTTTGAGGTTTAGTGACTTTTTTCTCTATGTTTTTATTTTTTGTTCATTTCAAACCAACGAAATATTTTACTTCACAGTTTGGGTGACAGCAACATTTTTATTTATGCTTAAAGTTTATGACAGTGAGACGTCTGTTTATGTTTCTAGACAATTTTCCTTCGTAAAGAATGCCCTGGATAGTTCTTAACCTGGAGTGTGAAAGAAATTTTGTGGGGTATTCTCTCTCTCTCTCTCTATATATATATATATATCGAAGAGAATAACCGTGTGGAATACCCTGGGATCCTCAAGGACTGAATTTTAGTGTATTTCATCTTAGAGCTTATGCTGAACTGCTATCAAAAACTGACATCTACAGTTTCCATTTGAAAATGAAGTTGAAAAGCGATTGACCTAAAACTGTCAGAATTTTAATGCTTTCGATATCTACACAGGGCCTCAAATAAGTCTTAAGACTGGGTAACAAGTAATTAATTCCTGTTTTGGTTTTTTATTAAAAATAAGACTCTCCGATTTCATTGCACTGGTTACAGATATTTATTAATGAATCGAATGACTGTTGTAAATTACTTTGTGAAATGGCTTGAAAAGCATGCGTCGAAGCTACTTACTTGTATGGTCGAAATATCACCCTTTTAACTTCATTCTAAGTTTAGGGAATATGGAGTAGTCACAGGTTCTATATCAGATGAATACAGTGGAAATTATCTTCTGCCCAAAACCAATAAACATTGTGGGAGGTGTGACTGGGTACATTGTCATGTAACAAACACTAACTGTTTTCAGTCCAATTTTCTGGATGAATGTGGTTAATTCTGGTCATTAAATACTTTAAAACAGCTTAGTATTGATTTGTAAGTGTTTGTCCAGTTGGAACAAATTCTTTGTGGATTATCGAACAATGTAATGTGCATTGTTTTGTTTTTGGATGGAACTTTCCTTGTTTTTTGGCTTGCGGTTAATTTTGTGATTTCCATTCTACACCTTTTCGCTTTGTTTCAGAATCATATTGGAAACATCAAGGTTTATTGCCTGTAACAATGGACTTCAAGAAGTTTGGATCGTTTTCAGCGACTGAAATGAGTGTGTTCTCGACTGCGTTTGTTCGTAATACTTCATAGAGAACCTTGTTATTTTGAAAAATGCAAACCATTTTGATAGCTGGCGTGCCCAAAATGTTGTGTTGCGTGCCGTTGATGGCAGGCGTGTCACTGGTTCGCCATCCCTGGTCTATAGTCTCTAAGTAGACACCAGGTACACCATTCGGCTTACATACTTTGTTGGATCGCTACTCAATATATTTATCAGAACTCACGATTTAAATTTTTAGTACCAAATATTTGTCGAAAAAAAAACACATTGAACCAAATTTATTTGTTTAAATGAAATGTTAGGAAAAAAATAGGGTTACTGAAAAAATTCGTTCTGTTTTAACAGTAAGTGATTTTTTTAACAGTCCGGGAATCATATTTTGTGATATTCCACCATATAAAGTGTTACAAAATTTAAGAAAGTATCTCATCGAAAAAACTTGCAGTTTTATGAATAAACTAAGTGAGTTCTGAAATTATTATTTCACTCCCTTCGCGAAACGTGAGGGGAATGAAACGTTCGTATTGAAAGTGTCATTTCTGATATTGGAATTTAGATAAGCAAGGGAATTCTCATGTGTGACTAGATATATTTATTTCTTTATTTGAATTTTGGATTGTTCAAGCTATACGTGCAAAGAAATTATTTGAGTGAATGTGTGGTACGTGTTTCTTTAACTTTTATGAGAAGGAAAATATTATACAAATACATAGTAACATAGTGCATAAAGCATAATCGGTAGTCTTTTTCATTTGATTGGTAGAAGTCTTTTTATTAAAAACAAACAACACCATAATTATTAAAATTCCTTCGAAATTTTCCATTACAATAGTAGTTAAAAAGAAATTAACCGAAAGAAAAAATAAAAGGAAGATATATATTATATATATATATATATATATATATATATATATATATATATATATATATATATATATATATATATATATATATTAGTCCTCTGATTTTAATTTTGGACAAGTTTTGAATATTGGGCATTATGTTATTCTTCAGGAAGTAAATAATATAAGTAAAGATATATGCATTAGAGAAGTGTATTATTCTGCATGGTGATTATACATGGAGAATTTTGCAGAATAAAAAACATTTTTTTAAACTTAAGTACTTTTTACTAATATTAAAACTTTACGATTTCCTTTTGTACACATCACACCCACATACGCACCCACCCACGCACATTTTTTTTAAATAAAAAAGACGAATAGATTTGCAATAAATAAGACGTTATGTTATAACAGGTAGTTATGGACAGAAAAATTTAACACACACAAGGTATTCATCCTTGATTTGTTTCTCCACAACAAAGAAACATGCAATCTAGATATATATATATATAGTAATATGTTATTTTGTTAAAATTAATGTGGATCCTTGCAAATGGTATAAATATTTTACAGACCACATAATTTTCAAGTGATTACTTTTGCAAAATGAGAGGAATACTTGTAATGCAGGATATCTCTTTTAACACCAATGTGGAAGAAATTAGTTAAGACTAATGTGCTGAAGTGTGATGTCATTTGCTACATGCATGATGAATGCATTTTATATTATTCTAAATTGTTTTTAATGCAAGGGCCATTTAGAAAAGAAAATTGGCTAAAGAAATTCAATATTTTATTTTACTAATGTTTCTTTTTTAAAGTTTGTGTTTAGAAAATTTAAAAAAAAGGATTTGTTGCTGAAAGTTGGAGAAAAAAAATTGTAAAATTCTAAAAAGTTGCAAATTTCTTCCTAAAATTGTTTGTAAATCAGCGTCTGATAAATAATTATGTTTGAAAACACTAGCTTGTAAACCATAAGGAACAAGTGCATGTTTCAACATACTATTAAACTATTGAAATTGGCTTTTTGCGACCAGTACAGCGAAAAGTGATGCGTATGCAAATATCGGCACTAAAACATCAGAGAGAACACCAAGGCATGTAAACGCGCCAAGGGAACTTAAAAAAGAGGAAGGACACATTTAAAGACATTCCCTGCAATTGAAAGTAAAATTGCACATTCATAATGGCTGTAAACAGTGACGTCTTAAGACCCTTTGAGGCCCTGGTCCCAGAGAAAAAGATATTTTGAGGCCCTGGGCCCTATACAAAAGTAGGCCCTACCTGAGATCTTTAACAGTAGACAATAACATTGAAAAATTCTCGTTCGAAGGGCAATTTAAAAAAAATAAATATGCATAACTCACTATCTCAAAAACCTAGGCACAAACCGGCTCGACAAATGGCCACATTTCGACTAAATAAGTTCAATAATTGTTTATGGTATTAGGCTTAGGCCTAGACATAGACAAATGTCATCACATAATAATACAGTCTAACTATTTTTGCTAGGTGATATGCAGTTTGAAATTCCCTGTTTTTCGCAGAATATATACGGGAAGAATATTTGACCATTAAAATCTTATTAAGACAAAGTCGAGAACGAAAAAATCCTCTACCGAGTGAGGGCCCTGGGCCCAGTTGGACCACGCCTTAAGACGTCCCTGACTACAAGAAACCTTTACACGTGGAAGAATGATCAGCAAGCTTGAAGAGGGGTGTAGTGTGACTGTCGACAAGAGTTTGAAATTAACCCGCGATCACTCGCGCGGGGTGTTCTGTACACCCCAGCAACAAGAAAATCCTCCCAGATTTCTAAAAAGAATGTGCAGAACCACGATTTTTTCTGTAGCTGCATATTTTAGGTAATTGAACCTTCAGGCGTGATGCAATCCCTCTTTAAGGAACGATTAGAATGTAATGACCTTGAAAAGTTTATCTGGAGGGCTGAGAACTCCCGCGAGAAGTTGAGCATTTGTATACAGTCTGCTCTGAAAGTTTGGAAAATGATTAAAATATTATTTTTCTACTTTCTACTATCATTATCTCATTAATTATAAAATATATTTATTACTGGCATATACGTTTTATATATACTGGTTTATGAAAAAATATAAAATTATGTGTTTTAAAATGAAAATTTTGTATGTTTAGTTTAAATTAATGTTAGTCTCATTTGTGTGCAATAAATTAAATAATTTTATTTGTATAATACAAAACACATCTTGTACTTTATAAATATGTATCATAATGACTTAATTTTTATTTTTATAATTAAATACACGAGTTAAAAGTTTGGGGTGTTCTCTACACCCCGCGAGTAACAAAGGTAGCAAAAACAGGCGCGAGTGACCGCGGGTTAACAAAAGTGTAGTTTCAAGAGCTTGGAGAGAGAGAGAGAGAAAGCCTTCCAAATGACATGTGTAGCCGAGGAAAACAATAGCAAGTGATGATCGGTAGATCATTCTGTAGGCAAAAAGAGACCTGAACCAGTGATTGCTCAGCAGCTGCATACAGCAGCAAGATGATAGGTATTTCTATGTATTGTGGCCAAATGTCTGCATAAAGGTGGCCTATTCGTCCGTAGTTTTAAGTGATGCACACTGTTAATAGCAACTTATTGACGGCATTGTTACAGTGGTGTTAAGAACACAAAGAGAGGACATCTTATTTATAGAGTAACGTTTTGTTTACTGATGAGAGTCGTTTCAGTTTGAGAAATGGTTCTCAGAACCAGTTGATATGGAGGTAGAGGGAAGCGATTTTATCCCACTAACATCGGGGGAAAAGAACATTGGTGTGGCCTTGAAATGCTTGATTAGAAAGGCATTATGTTGAATGGACGAACACAGTTCTATATTTTCGACAGTGGCTCACTTATAGGAGATCGTTGTTGCAATGAAATTACCCTCTGAAAACTGCGAC
>BMAV01020908.1:5000-15084 GCA_019973955.1 Trichonephila inaurata madagascariensis | reverse complement strand
TCAATTGTAGACAGATCTGGTGATCTAGCAGATCAAGGTAATAAGTTCAAACTAAAGATGTATTAGCATACGTCCTCACACATTCGCAAAGCAGTCCAAGAAAGGTCAGTAAAACTGTGGCCTTTCAAAAGCCACTTTTGGAAATTCTTAAGCTAAGAAGGAGCGCAACCACATCGGGTAACATCGGAATAAGCTTTAATGGCCGAAGATGCTGAAAGACAAAACAATTTTTGCTTAACAATTATGTAATGAGATGTACACATTCGACATAACACTCATTATTGCTTGCTGAGAAATCTTACAAGCTAAGTTTAAATTCGAAATCAAGTGCTCTGATTACATAATGTTTGGAACGAAATTTTCTGTTATATTCTATATGGCCTGTAATTTACAAGATTATGTTAACTACAGTACGATACTTGAATATTTTTATAGGACCTAATATCCGATTTTGTTGAAAATGTGTTCCTGCCTCAACGATGAAAGTAATACTTTCAATGACGGTGTTCCTCCTCATACGATATGAATAGAAAAGCTGAAAGCATTATAGCCTCAAATAATCAGATGTGGTGGTTCCGTAAAATAGCCTCCTCACTCACTTGATCTCCATCCATATAAACTTTTTCAGATGGAATACTTGAAACAGCAAGTATATGAGATCCTTTTATGAACACGCAACACTTTTAAAGCTTTTACTGATGTTTGAGTCAACATGTAACATGTTATGCAACAAAATGTGAACAATAAATGTTTTAAAAGAGATTTGAATTGTAGCTGACGTTAGATAATATTAAACACTAAAAATAAAAATCGTTGCTGGTAGCTAGTTGCTTCTTTTCGGGGAGTAAAAGTGTTTAAGAATAGGAACAAACTACACTACTTGAAATTGCTATACCAAGAAGAAATGCAGATAACTAAATGATATTTGCTGGGCAAATATAGTATACTGGAAATAACGAGTGATTAAATTTTGAAGAAATTTGGGTGCATAGATCATGAGCAATCAGTACTCAGAACAACCATCTCTGGCAATAATAATAGCATTTATACGCCGGGCATTGCGCCAAACAAAGTTTGAATGGCATGTACAGGTACAGATGCCTATGCGGATTCAGCACAATGTCACAACTCATCAACCGTAGCTACTGGCATATGGTGACGAGTCAGTCGTTCGGCAATCATGGATTAGGAGTTTTCTATTGGCGAAAGATCTGGTGAACATACAGGCCAGGGCAGAAGCTGAAAATTTTCCGTATCAAGGAAGGTCTTTACAATACCAGCAACATGCGGTCATGCATTATCCTGCCGAATCTTAAGGTTTCGCAGGGCTTGAATAAAATGTAGAACCACGGGTCATAACACACCAGAAATGTAACGAGCACTGTTTAAAGTACCGTCAATGCGAACAAGAGGTGACCGAAACTTGTATCCAATAGCACCCCATACCATCACGCTAGATGATGGGCCAGTATGACGCAGACGAATGCTCGCTGCCAATGTGCGTTCACTACGATGTCGCCAAACACGGATGCGACCATCTTGATGCTGTAAACATAATCTGGAGTAATCTGAAAAAATGACGTCTCGCCATTCGTACTCCCAGGTTCGTCATTGATTACACCATTAAAGACGCTCCCGTCTGTGATGCAGCGTCAAGAGTAGCCGTAGCCATGGTCTCCGAGCTGAGAGTCCATACTGTTGCAAACGTCACCGAACTATTCGTGAAGAGATTTGTTATCTTGAAAACGACCACCATTTTTGACTCAGGGCTCGTGAGGTGGCTACACTATCGATTAAGTCCAAGCGGGTAACATGCCTGTCTTTTCGGCTGCTAGTGCTAGGCAGTTGAGATCAGCCCAGCGTTCCGTATGAACATTCTGGAACCATCGATTCCATATTCTGCTAACAATTATTAGATCTCGACTGACACGGGCAGCAAAACTGTGACACAATAAACCGCATTCTCGGTACGCTACAATTCGACCTTTATCAAAGTCCTAAGCATGCTGGTACGCATTTCTGCTTTTTGCATGAAGCATCACAACAACTTTTCACCAGGCAACAACGTTCAAATGCAATTTGTGTATGAGAAACCATCTGAACAATTTCCTTATTTAACACATTGTAGGTGTCACCACCAGCGCCTACTCTGTCTGAATGTGCTGAAAAGCTAATCATTCGCATATCACAGCCCCTTCTTCCTATCGTTTAAATTTCACGTCTATAGCATGTAGTCTTATTGGTGTAGCAATATTAATGGCCAGTAGTGTATTTAGCATGTTACAGACTCTATCATACGTACTATTGTATTCGAGATGTCTCTCGTACAAATCAAAAATGCTCTATTAGCTTAGGAATAACCGTATCCCTTATTTTATGTCTTATAGTTTTCGAGATAAGAATTCCAACTCTGCTGTTTGCTGACAAGTTTACATTCCCCCCTGCAGTTCATACCCTTTTTAGAGCATCGCGTTTTTAATTAATCACTATTATCGCTCTAAAGTTAAGGAGGGGTTAATGAAAACAGCATATATTTGTTATAAACATAAACTTTTCACAGGTATATTTGTCCTTCGCAAGAGCTTAGAGGAAATTTATATTCTATCTCTGAATAACTATTATTATCTATTTGTTTAGTTTTTTGCTCAGATCTTTGTTTGCATCCCTACTGCGAGAAGGATATTGGCAATCATTTTTCTTTTCACTCTTTCGACCAGAATTATTTACTAACTTTGCAACTCACTCAGTGTTTTTACGCCAATCAATAGATGAGGCTTTCAAATCTATTTGCACAGAGACATTAATATTTATACATCGTTATTGTCTTTGCAGTTATAATACATTCTGTTATTAATATTTTTCATCACTTTTCTGAAAAAGCTTACTGAAAGGATTCGAGATTTCAAAGGATACTTCATCCACTGTTACTCGTTTCTAAGATATTGTTATGCGCATACGTTTATTCTGAAATATTAATGCACTTATTCAATAAAATATTGGCTTTCTTTCATTATTTTAATTGTGTAGAAAAAATAGCATCTGAAATTATAATTAATATAAAATAATGTATCGCTACATTTTATAAACAAATAAATTTGTCACATCTACATTACGTTAATTCACAATTTAACACAATATATCAGATTTTCCCAAACTTTTTTATCTTATAGACCCCTTGCCATGTTTTTCGGTTTTGTGTAGACCCCTACTTACCTAATATTAAATTTTTGCAAATTTATCAACTTAAATGTTTTTTTGACAGCTGGTATAGCACTACTTACTTTAAAAGTTTTATGTTTCTAACTGTAGTTTAGTCGAGTGTTTAAACTTAAGAAACACATGTGAATTAATTAAATTAAAATTTAATTAGTATATGTGAAATAATTGATACATAAAATAACTGTGCTACAAACAAATGTTTTTATTTGTTGGGATATGAATCTGTTTTGCTTCAATAACAAATTTTCAATACATTTGGTTTTAATCTTTTAAGGTTTAACTCTAAATCTCCTCGGTTATATATAGTAGTATGCAATATCTTTTTTTTTTCTTTTTTCTTTCTGTTTTTATTTTGAAGATTGGCACAAGCGCGCTGAAACTCCTCTCTGGGAAAGCAATTAAAAACTTTCTTGAGATTTTCCATAATTCGGGATAAATAACAAGTATATCTTCTTAAAGCCAAAATTGCTGTGACATTCGTTTCTAAATTTTACTTTAAGATCTTCATTAGGGCTATTAAAATCAGTTACTTTTGTAATCAGACATTTTTTTAATGTGACGAAATTAATTAATTACCAACTGTGATATTACCATAGTCAAAGCATTTTAAACCCAGTTTCAAAATCTTAATAAAGGGCATTTAAATGTTGAACAAAGGTTAAAACGTCATTGTTCTGCCGTCTGTCTGTAAGAAATTGATAAACTGTTAAAATTTACGACGTCCACAGTTTTATATTTCTTTAGCTTGCTTCTGGAACGCACACAAGAAACACTTAAATAATGGTCCTTTTTTAATAAAATTTATGTTGTAGCCTTGTAATTGCAAATTAACCTCAGTAAATTTAGAAAATAAAGCTGTTAAATAGGGTAAATCTGGTTTACACTTGTTTAAATTTTCTTTTAAAATTAAAGTCACGATCTGGTTTAGGCTATCGTAGACCCCATTTATACCTCATGGACCCCAAATTATTTTTTCAATGACGTCCTAAGCCCCTTGCAGGTCATCATAGACCCCTAGGGGTCCATATAGACCACTTTGGGAATCATTGCAATATATCCTAGAATTTCACATAGTGAGCAGTTTTATAAGAAAATAGATTTAAAAAGATGTTGAAATCCCATGATGAGAAAATTTCACTGGCAGGAGGTTATTATCAGTTAATAATGAATAAGCAAGCAGTGAAAATCATTGTCCAAAAAGCTTTTTAGAAGCCAGAATGTAAATTTAATCTCATTAATTATAGAATAATAACCAGAGACAGAGCAATCTAAACCTACTGTATAAAAATACCGTAGATATAAATTTAAATGTAACTTGTTACCTTTAGGCTCATCTTATAATAAAACCACCCTACATTTCTGATTGAAAAAATATTGTAAATTCCTGATAATCTTGTTTATGTAACCAATGCAAAATTTTGAAAAAAAAAGAATCTTTTTTATAAAATTTCTAATGAGGCTGCGGATTGGCATTTTATCATTGCAGACTTAATACATTCCTCGCGGGAGCTGGTATCTTTCTTTAACCCCACTCCATATAGGTGGTATAGAAATCACTGTAAGTAATTTTGATGCCCAGTTTCCTCCCCAGATTAAGGCACCTGAGCTCTAATGATGTGGAATCCCTTTTGGAATTTAATTTTGCTGAGAGCATCCAAGCCAAACAGGCACACTCAAGGAATCTTTTACAAGCCGCTGAATCATACGATATGGACACTGTTGATTTTTTACATCGTCAAAATGCACAGACTTCGGTCGGGGTCGAACCCGCTGCAAGACCTGCTCCAAACCAACTATGCTACCTAGCTGACTACTTGAAATGTATTTTAATGGGAAAAGAGATTAAAGATTATAGATATGCACTTTAACTGTAATCTTAATTACGGTTTCAAAAGTAATAATAAATTATTCACAATTATTTCATTACTCACATATGTGCTCATGTTTCCGAAATGTAACATGGCTTGAAAATAAAATCGTATTACATTTTAGACTAATTTTAAAGACCACTGGGCAGTCTTAAGAGAGTTCTCTCAGTTTTTAAGAGTTAATTTTTTATGTTTTATCGAAAGCCATTTGGAATCCAGCCAGGATCAATTAGCTAAAAAAATCTAAAATTTTACTCACTTAGAACAACTTTTTTTGTAAGTAAAAGAGCTTATCTCCCATTAAGAATTCTCAATTTAATGAATTTTTGTTCTTGCTTTTTGTCTGTATTTATGCAAATTATCGATAAAAATCCTGATATTTTCAGAAAAAAAAATTCGACATATGTTTATATTTTTTTGCTCTTTTGTAATTTAAAAGAATACATTTTCATACATAGACAGTGAAATTCCTACATCTGAAAGGATTCATTTCACATTACAGGTAGCATCGTTCTATGGAATATGATTATCAGATGAATTTACTTTTGAAAGTTCAAACATATGTGTAGACTACAGCTGTAATAGTAAATTAATAGCAAGTAAATAAAAATACTCTAAATTAATGTTACACTGGAGCAAAATTGGAGGACAGATTCCAGGCTTCAGAACTTTGGCAACAGATCTCGTAATTTAGATACAAGATCAACTGATGAGGATAATACTTACACTTTTACTTTCCTAGCCTAACTTCCTTACATTACAATGAGAAAATTCAAGTTACATTTAACCTACCTAACGTCTCCGTTTTCTACATGATGTATCCTTAGAGATATAAGGGCTTGAGCATCATTTGCCAAGACCTAGAGGTCACGGTCAATATCATGGTGATTTCGAAATGTAATTGCATTATTATTGTTACGAATTTTGTGTAAAATAGTATAAATAATACGTATTTGGATGTGTAGTGCATTTATATTGTATTTATTTATGTTAAAATTGTAATATTCGCTAGCAACACCGTCCCTTACGTTATAATGGTGATTCAATGGGAACTTGGCGAAATCCTATAAATAGAGGCAAGTTGGTATCATTTTTGGCGACCAAGTTGGCGACCATGTTGACGACAGTTTTTGGTGAGTTTGTGACCCTATGGGTTTTTCTGGAAATTACCGGAGAAATACACTAATTACACGATCTATGACGCAAGTGGATCTTTCTCGAAGGATCTGCAAGGCCTATAAATACGGAGTAGGTCGCCGGAACTGAGTTAGTATTGATTTAACTAGCGAATAGCAGTCTTGACTTGACCGTGTAGAGTCGAATAACGATTAGCTGGGCTGTTGACTAGGACAAGCGGTGCTTGAGAATAATCTGGCCAACTTGCATTTTAACCATTGATATTGTGTCTGAGAGCTGTAGAAGGTGTGAAATCCTTTTGATATTTATTCTGTTAATTTTGCTGCTGAATCCTGTATTTTAAGGATTGATTTTCGACAATAAATTCTTCTCTCTTAAAGAAAGGTCTTGTTCTTTGCGACTGATTTACATAAAAAGTCCTCGAACCCCGCGATCAGTGTAACACTATCATACTGTTAGCATAAATTATGTTGTTTCAATTACCTTTAATAAAGGGAAATCAAAACTGTTTACAGATAATTTGTTGATACGACAAAAGACTTTTGAATGCCTATGTAAAACATTTATTTCAGCCATGTGCATGGAAATGGAAAAAAAATCGTCTAGTAGTTCTAGTAGCAATTTTTTTCAATTTGTGATGCGGACTTACATTTCTTTAGTAGAAGGATGGAGCATTGTATTGGAATCTGCTGGAATTTTTTGCTTTGTAGCTAATAAAGATAAAATTCCAAATGTACATAATAACAAAAATCAGTACAAATTTTATCGTGGCATTAAAGACATAAAAAGAGGGAGAAAAAATTCCCAAACAACTTAATGTACAGTAGAACTTGTTTCTGTGCGATTTATTTTGTGATCATTTTTTATTCGGTATATGAATTTCAAAGACTTTGACACCTCTGTAATGTTTTCTATCAATACATATATATACACTTTAAGGCGCGGTGCTCTGTTCATTTGTTATAAACAATCTCTCGACAATGCACGTTCAATTGTTTTCTCTCAACGCGCTTGATTGAAGACAAAACTTTCAATGACACAGTGACATTATCAATAATTTGATAGATTATGAAGAGGGACGAGAAGAACCGTATTCTTTGAGAGCAGATATAATAAATGGAGGGATCCAGCTTTCCAACAAATCGGAAAAGCATTTTTTTTTAAAAAAAAATTTATACCAATTCCGAAAGGAATTTAAAAATTCCAAAAAGAGCTTTGACCATGCATATCTGGTTATCGGGACGTATACAAGCAGTAGCTTATCACAGTAGCTTATTACCTACTTTATTGGACCAAAAAATAAATCAATTTAAATTGTATCTTCAAGTGACGAAAGCGATTTTGAACTAATTCATCACAAGAAGATGCACACTTTGGATTACGATGAGTGGCAGTGAATTATGTATGTGCATTTTGTGTGTGTGTGTGAAAACTTCTTCATGTATACAATGTAAATTAAATGTTTTAAAAACGTTTACATGTAGAATTTAATTATTTATTTTGTTTGGAAGTACTTTCTCATAAATTTCGTAAATATTTGACGTATTTTCTAAGTGCAACTTTTTTATGCGGACCGCATAAATTATTTTTTTTACCGTATGTTGACTAATTTTTCTGTTATATGTAAGTATTTATGAAATTTTCGAAAATTTTTTTCTGTGTTTTTTTTTATCTGGCCCCTATCTACCGTACAAAAACAGTTTTTACTGTATATTATTTCTGTGTCTCAAAAAGGACTTACTTGTTACTATTCTCCCAAACGTCCTAACTCATACACAAGCCTGAATCACCTTTATATACTAAAATATAAATATTTATGAATTATTTTGAAAACAATGATTTTCTTTAAAAAGAAAGCATGTGCGATACTTCTACCATCCAAATAATGCCTCGTTCATACGTATTTTGTTCACAATATCTTTTATTTATAAGATTACATACTTGCGCATTTTTTGGGGGTTTGGTACATTTTTTTTCACAATGCAAAAGTTATGGTTTCTTATACAATGGACTAACAATCGTAATTCTTTCTTCACTGGTATTGTCATTTGATCTATTTTATATCATGATGGAATCTCTTTCTTCTTGTTCATTCCGAATTACCTCAAAGCTTTCCAGAAAGCAATCCAAATGATAGTTCAGAAGCTATTTGAGCTTTCAGGACTTTTGGTCAACTTGTTTAATATTTTTTTTAGCACTACTTTCATCATTTGTTTGCGTTTGCAATCTTTGTAGTTTCACTAGCTTTTGTTTACGGATACCATGAAAAAATTCAGAGACTTTTTCAATGATTTTCCTTTCCTAATGATGCATTTGTTACTTTTTTCTAAACGTATGTTCGAGAAAAAAGCTTTTTTGTCACTTATTTTTTTAAATAGTGACTCAAAGTTTACACAAAGCCTTTTTAAAAGTATTTTGCATTTTCTTGAAAGTATTTGCAATATATTATTTTGAAAAAAGCTGAAAGATGTTTGTTTGATATAATCCGAACTAAAACTCTAGGTATAAACATCTTTTTGCATTTTAAATTGACATTACATTATTAGCATTGAAGTGATATTACATTCTTTAGTACACTATATAGTTTATTTTTTCTAATAATATGTATTTAATGCAATCTATATATTTAATTATTATTTAGTATAGTTTTATTGTAGGGCTATAACACCCTAATGCTTATGAACTTCTAACTTTTGAAGCAATTCGAAGTAGAACCCCGGTTTTACCAAATACTTATCAGAAAGAATAATATAAATTGCTATATGTTAAATAAAAATCTGATTCTAAATGCTAAAGTTATTTGAGTGAACTGATTAATTTAATTGATTACTTACTATAGCCACACTTTTAAGTAACGCGAAGGCTATTAGAAAATGAACCTCATAATTATAAATATTTGTCAAGTTGCGAACGACACTTGAGCTGAAAAGCAGGTACTATCAAATTATGGCTCTCTGTAGTTGACTATAGCTCACAAATAAAAGTCCTGTCTTCAACAATATTTATTGTGCTTCTTGTGCATAATTAATTTAAACCATATCAACATTTTGAGAGGCGTTTCAATTTTTCATCAATAGTGATAGTCACATTGATAAATATTAGAGGTTTTAAGTTTATGAAATATATCAATGTATATTCATAATCACATAGTTAATGTTCTTTTGTTTTCCTAATATTATTAACTACTAATATAACATCATTGTTATTTATAAAAATCCTAAATAAATAAATACCGAAGAAGTATTTTCTGTTGCATATTGACAGTATGATGTAAAATTTTGAAATTCCGAGGATAATAAAATTTTGTGATAAATGATAAAACTTCGCATTATATATATACTATCAAAATCTCTATCTTTCTTTTTTATATATGGTGTTCGTTCTTTTCAAGAGAAAATTACAAAGTTCAAAAAAAAAATCACAATTAAAAATATTTTAAACATATTTTTAAAAAGTAAAATTTGAAATATCTATACTCAGCTACAGAATTGTTAATATAAATTTTTACTTGTTCAGAGGAATTTAAAAATGAGCTATTTGTACAAAAATTATTCTTACACTTTTTAATACTGCACTTTAGGGTTTGAAACCCCATGTTATATTTTCAATCCCGATATTTTGGGAATACATTATCCAAATCCTGGGATCCTGGTACTGACCCCGGGATTAGGATTGAACTATTTATGAAAAATATATCAGCATAGTTGAAATAACATAATAAAATTGGAAACGTAATTAAAAAAAAATTGGTTTAATGTTATTATTTATTGAGAAGAGCAAATCAAAACAAAACTTAATTCATCATAAAAAAAACAAATAAAAATAGTACATAATGAAATTGAAAAAACATTTCTTTATAT
>BMAV01020906.1:0-33939 GCA_019973955.1 Trichonephila inaurata madagascariensis | reverse complement strand
TTGATATAGAGCAAGCACCCTACGCTTTTACCCCCAAGACATTAATTTTCTCGTAAATCTTTTATTCTTATAAAAAAAAATTTTTTTTTATTTTTTAGTTCGATTAACCATAAAGCGTGTTTTTTAAGTTTTTTTTAACTATAATTTATTTGTGTTAAAAGTGCACGTTACACGCCAGATTTTACGGTAATATAAATTCAAATATCTGACAAAAATAGAAATATATAGAAATTATAACAATTGATATAGAGCAAGCACCCTACGTTTTTACCCCAATGACATTAATTTTCTCGTAAATCATTTATTCTTATATAAAGAAATTTTTTTACTTTTTAGTTCGATTAACCATAAAAGCGTGTTTTTTTAGTTTTTTTTTTTTTTAACTATAATTTATTTGTGTTAAAAGTGCACGTTACGCGCCGGATTTTACGGTATAATATAAATTCAAATATCTGACTTATAAAAATTATGCTTCCATAATATTCTTTTCATTCGTAATTTTAATGTACAAAAAAAGGAATTTATTTAGTTATTAAAAGAAGCAGTAGCATATATTATAAAAATCTATTATATACCAACAATACTACATTAGCAAAAAAAAAAAAAATCTTAAGCTTTTGAGCAATTTTCACTTAAAATCATGACAAGCATATCAAAAATATAGATTAGGGAGTATCAAAACTGCAGTATTATAATAAAATTTATACCAAGGGAATATAAGATTACAAAATCATAACAAAATAAAATCCATCACTTCGTATTATCAAACGCATCACATTAAAAAAAAGGAATCAGGGCTAGATACCTCTATAAATCAAATTCTCAAACCACTCCAAATGGTTCAAATAATTTCATTTTATTCAATAAAACATTCATGCATTGAATATATATATTCTATGTTTCTAGAATTTCAGAGAAAGTTACTTCTGATAAGTGAGAATAAAGTAGAGCATTGGTCTTCAAACTGTGTTCCATGGAGATCTAGGGTCCACGAGGCATATCCAGAGTTCCCACGAGGCATATCCAGAATTCCCACGAGTCAAAATAGAAAAAAATCGCAAGGAGTATTATACATACGTGTGCGAAAAGGATTCACGTTTTTTATGGATTGGATCAACGGCGCACACAGAAATTTTTCAAGGGGGTGGGGGGTTCAGGTTTGGAAGTCCACCATTCTAGTATCATGCTCCAATACGCCACCCAAAATATTTTTGATTTTGTCGATTTTCGGCAACAAAAAACAATTACAAATTAATTATTGAATAAATCATTAGGGATTAATTAATAAAATTAATTATATTAATAACAAATAATTAATTACAATTTTATGCACTATATACATAGGATTAATCAATCGAAAAAAAAATCAAGGGCCTTCGAAGGGGAGTCAGAACCGAGACCCTACCCTTTGTCAATGACTGGATTAAAAATCCATTTCAACATTTCAACGAAAATTAGAACTTATTACTGATAGGACAAGAACCAATGATTGAACTATCAACAGATTCTATGTTAAAAAGCAAATATAAAGGAGGTCTTGATTTCTGGTTAAAATTTACACAGGGGATATCCTCCTAATTACAGTTACATTTACACACTGTTTGAAGATTGATACAAGGAAATTATTTCTAAAAATAACAACTTTGTTGCCATGAATCTCTCTCTCTCTCCTTAATCAAAGGACACCTTTTGTATAAAAACAGAATAAAATTCTTTAAAACTACATTCACTCCTCTTTTTCAAGTACTATCTTGTTTCTGAATCCAACGGGCGGAAAACGGATAATGAAAAATGACAAATCCCTTCATATCCCGTGTTTTATTCTATGTTACCTTCTTTAACACCAGTGACGTAAAATACCAAGTTCAGAAATATTTTCTATAATCTTTGGGAACGCACATGAACGGATAAAAAACATAAATCTCAACCTTTAAGACTGTTTTTTATTTTTTAAAAAATCTGTAACATATCTCTCAAAAAGGCATCTATCCAAACACACGTCGGAGAAAATCCTGAGTATTTATTATGATTTACTTTTTGTTATTTTGGCCTCTGTTTTGGAGAATCAATGCTCCTTCTTTTCAACAAGAAAAAATGTTTAAGGTATCCGATTATGTTTCGAACCCTGGTTTTGAAAAAGCGTATAAATATTATTTTTTTATTTATTTATTTATTTTTGATATTCAGTGTCCCCTTAATGTGAATTTACTTATAAAATTGTTTTAAGAATAATATTAAAATAAAAAATTAAATCCAAGTTTTTGGCAAAAAATGATTAAAAAATGACATACTTTCAAAATATTCTCCTTTAAACCTAAAAGATTTCTATAATACAATTTTTTCAATATATAGCTAACATTTTCAAACACGTAATTTAGAAGTAGTTTTTTTAATTGCTTCATACTTTAATATATATCAAAGAAAGACAGATTTATAATTTTAACAGAAAGCACCTCTTATTATTTCGATTGGTATTAACTTTGAAAATAATACGAATTCTTCGATAACTTAGTTCAGGCTCTGTACAGAAATCTTAGTTATATATAGGCAAAATATTATTATTATTATAGAAGCATTTTCAATAAAAAATATTTTGAAAATGTAATTTTGTTTCTTCATTTTTTTTGCCTAAAAGTTGAATTTAATTTTTTTTAATATAAATAGGGGAAGTGTCGGGTATCCTCTGTCCGCCTAACGGCAAACCAATCCCAATGGGCTTAATTCATGAAGTCACATGATAAAAACAAATACGTGTTTTCCATTGAATTCAAAACAAACATTAAACTAATCGTACTTGTTCTATTTGTAAAACTCAGATAAAATTTCAAATTTCATATTTGGGTAAAGATGTTTAAATGTTAGGGGAAAAAAATGTTCCAAAAAGATTTTTAAATTAAAAGTCGTATTTTATGCTTATACTTTTAAATAAAATGCATTTGTATACATATTTTCCTTTTAAGAGAAAGTTCGCAAAGCAAATTTTGGCAACACTGGAGCGCGTGAACTGATAAGATACAAGATAGTTTTTATCGTGTGGCTATGACGTCACATGAATTAACGTCATTGTACAAATTATACAACTCTTCATACTCATTGCTCAAATTGTAATTGACATGTATTATGTAGTTCTAATACGAACACGCTCCTCCAATTTGTAACCATAATATTGAACAAGACTTAGTGTCTTTTTATAATTGTTCTGGTGTGTGAGATAAACAGTTAAATTTACTACATCATCAGGAAAAACTTTTTTTATATGTAGAGATATAATATTCTTATAAAAAAATATTGAAGATGTATGCATTTAATTCAAGTTACCTAAATACCAAAAAAAAACAGTTACATTGGTTGTTTTTTTTAAATAGCTGTTTCGAATGAGTGTGCTTAGATATATGAGTGCATGTGCAGTGTGTAGACGAATAACTTAACACCGTAATAAAATGCGATTAACAGAAGTATTCTAACTACCTTGTACTATCCATTTGAGTCATTAGTTTCCTTTATTTATATTTGTCATGAAATAAATTTTTGTTATACTTCCCTATAAGAAACAAAATGAAAGATGTGTAATTTTAAAATAATGGAGTGGGATATATATTCGATATTGTTAAACACGAAGAGGATTTTTTTTGTTAGATTATTTTTGTCGTATTAATCATTCATTGTTGGTTGAATAAAAACCAAAGCTTGAGAAATGAATCACGACTTTTTTCTAAATTCAACGTTAGCAATGAAAGATGATTAAAACTCTTTATTGTTTCGGAACAAGGCTCTTAACTATTGTTTTTGACAAATTCACAATAGCAATTCTTTTTCAAATATTTTTTTTTTCAAAAAATATGAATAAAGAATATTCTATAACTTAATCGTCTGATAAAAAAATATTATCCAATTTTATTCTTTCGCGTTTGTTTTTTTAAAAGACAGCTTACTTATATTTTAATCATAATGGAAAATACTTTTTTTATTTTGAACCTTTCAGAAAAAAATAATGATTTAATCATTATTAATTCGTTTATTCCTGTTCAGTTCGTTTTTTTAAAAAAAGAAATAGAGTAATCATATCTTAATTATAATGAAAAATAATTTTTATTTTACAGGCCTTTTGGAAAAATTATGATTTAATCATCATTAATTAGTTTAATCTTTTTTTACGGTTTTTTTTCAAAAAAAATAAACAAAAATGTACATTTTATACATTTAATAAAATTCCTGCTTTATAATATAGAATGATCGGAATTGGAAAAAAAAGATATTGAAATTGTGCTATCGTAATAAAGCCTTTACATACATGCCTATAAGAAAAATTAAATTTTTTTATTATTTTGTGCCATGGTATGATAAAATAATTTAAACAGAAATCAATTATTTGAAATCATATGTGTTAAACTTAACAAAGTAGTTAAGATCAAGCACTTCGTTACGTTCAAATAAAATCTTTCATGAATGTGACTATTCAAAGACCGTCATACACACGGAAATAGCTATATATTACATTTAAGTAGGACTCAAAACTCTCTAACTTGTCGAAGTTAGAATGTGAGGTATTGAATTTCCTATACCTATATTTCATTCCTATATCCTTTCCTATAATCATACCAGTAATTTTAAATTGCTCTTGGCTGAAATCTATTTAAATCCCATAACAAGTAATTGTGAATATTCCAAGAAAAAAAAAATCAACGCTCCTCGAAGAAAGTATCCATCTAATTCCTAGAAAAGTGAGTTGTTGGGATGAATATCTATAGAGAAAGAAATAATTACAATTTCAAAGCAATTACATATTTTTTTCCGGAGCTTGACTGTTATAAAATGAAGTAGTCAATAAGACATTGATCCACCTTTGAACTGAATGCAAGATATCACCTGGATTGGTATGCAGTAGAACGTCGTTTATCCGAACGTTTATTATCCGGAGCAGTTTTTTTTTTTTGTAAATTACATGCAATGTATATGAATACGTTTTCGAACAGTGCAATGCTCAACAGTTGTTTCACTTGAGGCCTCAATATGAAGGACGCCTGCTAAATGTTAGCCAAAGCGTGGGACTCGCTCGAAAGACAGAGCCTGAAAAATGCATGAAATAGCTGTGGCCAGATTTAGAAGGCGAAAAAGACTTCAATGACGACCATAGAGAGAAGATTACAGACTTTGTCCAATCGATCCCAGGATTTAAAGAATGCGATGAAGAAGGCGTAGAAATCTGAATGGCATACGATGCAGAAGACTGTGGATTTCAAATGCTAAATGATGACGAGATTGTGACTTCGTGCAAAAAGAATCCGACCCTGTCGACGATGAAACGGATGAAGACGAGGACAACAACAACGAAAATAGCAAAAGCGTTAGCAAATAGCAAAAGCGAAAATAGCGTTACAAACAGCTATGGAGTGATACCAACAGCAATCAGAGTGCTGTCCTACTCAACTACTACTGCTCAAGAAATCAGAGACCTTGCAGCGAAAAAATGAAGGTGTACAATGGTACGGTGAAAAATAAGTGATTGTTTTCCACAATAAAGGTAAAATTGCGACATTTTGTACCTATTTTGCTTTTTATTCAATCCCGTTTCCCGCATGTGATGATTTTTAATATTCGTATAGTGTCCGGTTCCACATACTGCATGGATCGCATTCAGTTTTTGGTTATCCTAACAATCGCGTATCTGAACGGTGTCCGGTCCCAATGGATTCGGATAAACAACTCTCTACTGTATACCGAAAAAATTCATGACTGGTGTCAAGTAAATGTTTGCTGGCGGTTTCTCATCAAGTTTCAAACTTGTATTATGGTATTAACAGCCCATCCAACCGGCAAAGGAAGTGTTATGTAAGCTTGAAGATAGTACATAGCAATGTATACCATACTCAATCGGGTATTATCTTGTTGAAAAATAATTCCAGGAAGGCTCAAAAGGAACAGAAAAATCAAATTGTAGAATTTCGTCTATGTGCAGTTTGCAAGTGCATCCTGATTGACTAAAACAAAGGAATCCAGTTATCAAAGGAAAGGGTATTACGGACCTTAATATCCTGTTTTGGCTAATAATCTAGGATCGCACAAACTAGACCCATGCACTGTTTATCTTTTTGCATGTACCCAATCAAATCGGATTTGAGAGTACTGTATATGATCAACTTGAAACTGCACTGATTGTAAGGAATAATCTTTATTGAAGAGTCCTATTATGAATTGAATTTTAATTACCATCACAGACGTTCTGCAGACATCCTGAAGAGAGTAATTATCTTCCTCTTACAGCATGACACACATGCCCCTGCATGGTTCACGTCACAAAGGGCCTTGTGATCCAGAGTGCAATTCCCTTTGGTAATAAGTCAATATGTCGTCGTTTTTAGGTCAATATTTGTAGCACGACGATACTTAGACGAACTTCTACGACCCTTCTACGTTCCTTTTGTCTCAGCATTTTAATAAGTTAAAGTCTGATCGCACAACGGTACGCGTATTGCCATAAACTATCTTCAATGTTATTTAGCGCATTCATTGTCAACTAAATAGTTGATTTCTTCTCCTCATAGAACCCATTTAGGACGGTGAGAATGAGCCTGCAGTCTTCTCAGAATGTTGTCAATTTAATCTGCAATTCAAAATACTTTGATTCCAAATCCTCCAAGACATGACCCATAAACTTTATTAATATATCCCCATCGGGTGATAGCTTTCATTCGGGTCAAAGGAGGCACAATGCTTAATTAATTTCCTCATTTTGTAACCACCAAAAGATGAAATAATTCATTCAGTTATTCTAAAATTGAAATCGTCTCTTTTCTATGCAAGTCTATCCCACATCTATCCATTTTTGCTTAAACTGCATAATTTTTTCGTGTTACGTCTTTCTCAATATTTACATTTAATTACATTTATTTATATTTATACATACATTTAATTATACTTCCCAGATGATAGAGAACCTGCATCCTCTAGAGCAGTAATTCCCAAAGTGGACTATATAGACCCCTAGGGATCTATGACGACCTGCAAGGGGTTCACGTCAACAAAAAAATTATTTGGGGGTCCATGAGGCGTAAATGGGGGTCTATGATAGTGGCTCTCATAAACCAGATCATGACTTTAATTTTTTAAGAAAATTTGACCTGGTGGAAACTAAATTCT
This sequence comes from Trichonephila inaurata madagascariensis, assembly GCA_019973955.1. NCBI lineage: Eukaryota > Metazoa > Arthropoda > Arachnida > Araneae > Nephilidae > Trichonephila > Trichonephila inaurata. The sequence continues at coordinate 26,802 of BMAV01020906.1, read as the reverse complement.
ACCAATTTAGTTGATTTATTTACTAAATTTAATGTTAATTTGTGGTTACTAGGTGATAGCATAAGTTTTATTAAGACAAGAACCATTTCAGCATTTCTTTCTAGAATTAAGCTAAAAAAGTATAATAGTGGGCGTCGCAAATTTTCTCAATTTGTCACAGAGTCTTTTAGAACATTTTACCCTACGTTCAACATTCGAATGCCCTTTACTCAGATTTTGAAACTAGGTTTGAGATTGCTTTTTTTTATAGTAATGCCACAGGAGACAGTGAACTCATATAGTCACATTAAAAAAGATATATTACAATAGGAACTGATTAGTATAAGCCCTAACGAAGATCTTAAAATAAAGTTTAGAAACAGTTGTCAGTAATTATGGAATTTGTCGCAAATTATGGAATATCGTGAGAAAGGTTTTTGCTTTTCCTAGTGAGAGGGAGTTTCAGTGAGTTTGCCTATCTTAAAAATAACACAAAAAACTGGAGACTTAGTAACAAAGGAGATTTAGGGTTAAATCTAACTAAAAATGTTGAAAATTTGTTATTGAAGCCCCAGATTCACCCCTCTCCTTAGAAGCATTTGTTTGTAGCTCAGTTTTATTTTATGTATTAATTTAATTCATTAACAGGTGCTTCTAAAATTTTAAATGCAATACTTCCCTACATTAGAAATTTAGTTCTTTTAAAGTAAATAGTAGTACCAGAGCTGCTAAAAAGGCATGTAAGTTGATAAATTTGTAAAAATTGAATATTAAGTTAGTAGAGGTCTAACCGAAACCGAAAAACATGGCAAGGGGTCTATGAGACAAAAAAGTTCGGGAATCACTGCTCTAGAAGGTGCCTCCCTATGGTGGTGTGGATAGGAAAATACCTCCTTTGTGTAGTAGAAGGGAAATTAAATACCTTCCGTGGACCAACAGGTAGAAGAACAACCTTTTGAGGCAATGGGAACCCTTTTTTCATGGGAGTTCTTTTTAAAACTAGGGGGATTTTTTCCCCCCAAGGAGAGCTGTATAGCGAAAAGATTGTGGAACTGGCAAAAGCTATGATTTCCGAACATGGACTCATTTAACTTCTCAAAGACACGACACCAACCAACCAACCAGATGATTGTTGTTATCCTTTCTCTTTGAATTAAACTGTTTAATGTTTCAAAAAAGAAGAAATGTTAAACCAAATGCGAGAAAACTTTTTAAAATCTTAGGAGGTTGATTATTTTCTACAACGTGTGGGTGGGTGTGATAAGACACTGTATACTCGTATATTATATATAATTTCAAATATAATATTTAGAATCAGATATTTTTTAGTTATTTCTCAAAATTAGACAGTTTTTATTGTTGTCGCCAAACAATTAAAGACTAAAGTTTTGATTAGAAAATTCATCTCATCTTCAGATTATTAAGATTTCAAAAATTTATTTCGCACATATTTATGTAGAGAAGTGCATAACACACAATATTTAGCAAGCAATGAGTAGTTTCGTTCCTTTCTATATCTTTTCCTATAATTAATTCTACGATGAATACAGCACCACAAAATAAAATACAAACAAGAATTACTCTTCCCAAACATATCAATCTTTAAGAAAAAACATGTTGCATTTCAAAATGTCAATTAACTTTTGTACTTTGCTGAAAGTCCATTAAGATAATTGCTGTCAGTTTAATTAGATAAAGGAAATATTTTACAAAAGATTTTTTTTACTGAGTCGTTAGTAAAAAGTTTTTCGGTCAGAATTCAAAAGTCGATATTTATCTTATCTGGAAAAAGAAGTATCTGACTTTTAAAAGAAATTTCAGCTCGTTTTGTTACGAAAGGAGGTTATTTGCTCACGAATTAAAAGCCCTTGCTCTAAAATAATTTACAGAAATTCTTGAGAGAAGAAATATTTCTCCTTTACAACACTAATTCTTGATTTACAAATTTCTTTCGCAAGTTTTGAGAAATAAACACGAATTCAATATACAGCTACTCTACATTCTTCCTTTTTTTTTGCTGAAGTATTTTTCTTCGAAGATGAAAAATAGAAGACTATTTTAATCCAGGTCTTCCATTTAGTTTTGTTAAAGCAGAACACAAAAAATATTCAACTTTCATGTTGTGACTTAGAAAAAAGTATTTTATTTAAAATGAAATCTAGAAAGAGAGAGTAATGCTTGTTGTTGTTACTCCTCTTCATGTCTAGCCAAGTTACACCAAGCCCATGATTTCATTCACTCTCAAAAAGTCCAACACCATTAGAGGGTCTTCATAGAAATTTTGTTTTGAAAGCTCCAGGCAGTCAAGAATATGTTCTGGAGATGCCTGGCAGGCAGAACACCTAACACAAGTCGGAAAAACCGTGTTTCCATCCTTAAGAGTCAATGTTTGGAGGTGACCATTCCTGAAACGACAGAATAGTTTGTTCTTGCCTGCTGCATTGAAGGAAAGAGAACCGCCAGGGTGTTTAGCTTCATACCAGTGATGAGCAGGAGGAATATTTGATTACTTGTTGTTGATGTAGAGGGAGTGCAGTTCTGAATAGGTGAAAGGGGCCGAGCTCCAAGGCGGTTGAGCTGCTCCATCTTTTGCTAGGGTGTCAACAATCTCATTGCCCGCGATGTTAACGTGCGAAGGAACCCATTGCAGATGGATCTCTCGAGAAGATGAAATACGTCTTAACTTCTCCAAAATAGCCACCCCTGTGTTATCACCACTTTATGCCAGGTAGAAAGATGTTGGATGACACTACGACTTTCAGGTAATATGCAGATGCTGTTTGAACCAGGAACTGAGAGGGGCCTCTTTAAGGCCTATATCAATAGGAATGAGTTCACTGCGAAGGACAGAGCAACCATCAGGGTATCTCAGTTTAGTGTGACCGGACTTAATGTAAATACCACTGCCAGAACGAAAGTGTTCATTCCTGCTGCCATCAGTTTAGATAAAAGATAAATCATCAGGAATGCTACTAATAACTTCGAGGGCTAGTAGAATAATGCTTAAATATCATGGAACACTTATCCTGTAATTAACTTTTAACTCATAGATAAACATCAAAGCACATCGGCATTAGCTTTAAATGCTACACAAACAGCCATTACTCTTAACCCTCCGCTAGGCGTTCTTCACAAATTTCCATTTTAGACACACGGCATTTCTCAGATGCATCACCTCATACTTACGTTTGAAGTTGATTAATTCATTTTATTCATGAGATTTCACATTAAAATATATATAAGATAAAGTAATACTTAAAATAAAATCAGATATTGAGAGATACTTATATGGAAAGACATCAAAAAAAGATCATGGTTAGTTATCACCTTTGTTGTCACTGTTTACACTTTTAAGAAGTCTTCGCAAATTACCTTAAATGTGTTGTTGTTGTTACAATCCCACCCATCGGCAAAGGCCAGATCGGGCCCCCGAAATTCATCTGGAAAAGGACTAAGTGACGCCTGTCGTTACCCGTAGTTTTAGGCACTATACAGGTGACATAATTTGGCTCGAATCCCCCAATTTGGGGAGCCCTGGGCGTGGTCAGAGGCCTCCCCCCCTCTTCCCTTCCACCAACCTCACGAGGGGGACTTGCGGCTCGACGGCAAGAGTACCCCATGCCGCGCAGGCACTATACTTTTCAAACATCCATGCTTCCCCGGAACCAGTCCCACGGCGCGTCGCGCCCTGACCGCTATAACCGGATGGGCGACCCCTTTAAATGTTAAAGGACATGGTTTTTTCTATAATGAATTACAGAATTTCAATCATCTTTTCGATGTTCTGACAAGAAATTATTCGGTATCATGATTCAAATCAGTGGTAGAATGTTTTTTCAATCAGTGTTCACATCATCAAAGTAATTTGACTCAATTTCAATTCAGTAAATCATCAAAGACAAGTGTAAGATTAATTATAAGTTTAATGACAAATGGAGTTCGTCTGCATTCGGTCACGTTCAGAAGGTCTCTGGTCAAAACAAAGATTTTTACAAGCAGTGCCCTCTATACTGAGGGGGTTCTACCAAGTACCTTCTGTTCCAAGTTTCTGGTGATCTTTCTTTGTTTTCGTGTTGAATGGGCGTTGTATATCAATATTTCTCAATCCAGTCAAAATGAAAAAGTATGTGAATGTTCACTCAGACCTCTTCCGGGGTTCTTTTAAAAGTTTGACCTAGTTTTCCCAGATATGTGCAGGAGGGTCTTGATTTTGATTCCCATATTATTTCAAGAGATCATTTTAGTGTATATAGCCCCCCTTTGGGACCAATATTTGATTGTCAGCGTGAGCTAGAGGGTGGGGTTTTCTAAATAAAAAAGACATTTTAAATTTTTAATATGACTTTATTGAATAGAACTTAAACTTTTTAGATAAATTTAAAAAATGAGAATTAGAATGAACGAACACACATTGATAGTTAAAAACGAATCACGTAATTTGACCACTTTCTTACGTTAAAATTTTTTTCGCCTACTCTTACTTCTAATAATATTACAAGTCCTAATATCAAATAATCAGTCCTACCTTAATCCAAAAAGGTTCGTCTCTATATGGAAACGTCGGGGCGCGTGCAGGGTATGCACCTTGTGTAATGGCGGGGCCCGGAAATTTTACGATGGCTGTCAATTCACGCTTGTATCTTTTCCCAAACATAACATTTAAATTCCCCCCTGCTTACTGAAACTTCTGTTTTTTTAAAAGCATTTTATTTGCTTTTTTGTTCGATTTCGCTTTTTGGGTTTTTGGTTTGGGAAAAGAGTCGCCATTAATCTTGGCCATCAAAACCCAGAGGCTTTTTAAAGAAAGAGGGTGAGCCCCTCCCCTTTCATTGAGGAATGAATAAAAAGCAATCACTGTCTAGGCCCCGGATCTCTAATATTTTCAGCCCTAGCAAAAAAATCTATCAAACAGAAGTTACAAAATACTAGTTCCGAATTACTTTCGAATAACCGAAAACTCACTATTTTACAAAAAAAAAATTAAAAATTAAAAAAATTACTAATTATAAAACAAAGACGTTTTGGGGTTCATTTATCAGATTCAAGGGCCTCTGCAATCCGAAATATGAAGAAATCACCCCCGTACTCGACACTGAATCTTTGGGTGAATGATGAAATGCAGATAGAAGAAGAAGGGTCGTATTCCAACCCACCGTGTGGAAGCAGCACTTGAAACTGTTTTTATTATGCATTTGAGAGATTCGTACGCCTAAAGGAGGGTTGAATCTTATTTTTCTTTTTACTTCAAGCCCTTGAAATTAATGTATAAATGAAACATTTTCAGGCTCTTTTTGTTGAGTTTGGGAGTTGTTTGAATTTGGCGCTTATCATGTAGGATATGACTCATTAGCAAATATGAATACCAAAGTTTGCAGTTCTAAGCTAAGGTGAAATAAAATTATTTTTACTTTCTTATACCCTTAACTTACGAGATAAAATTGTAAATTTCCCCTTTTACTTCTGTTTTTTTCTTTAGTTTGCTACAAAATCCTACATAAGAATTGAAATTGGAAAGATCTTTGGATAAATTTTTACTGGACAGAAAGAGAACACATGTAAGCCAAAAAAGTATAATCGTATTACACACGAAAATCTGATTATAATTTTGTATTGAATGAGCAGTTATGTTTTACAATATTTATGAAAATATTCCATGTACAAAGTGCCAATATTGTAGTTGATGTACAATTTGTAAAGACTTGACGGTTGAAACCAAGGCTTAATTATTTCTTTTGAATTTATGATATTGAAGAATTATAAGGGATGATTATAATAGATATTACACATATGTGATACCCTTTTTTATTACCTTCCCCATTTTCACCACTTTCCAGTCTCTATAATTTGATACCTAAACCCATTTTCCATTGCATTAAGATCATTTCTTACGTCTGTATTAAATATCACGCAGCCAGATATATCTTTTACAAGAAATAAAGAGATGCTAAAAGAAGAATTAGAAATTCCTCTAAAATCAGGCTTTCACAAAATATTAATAATTCTAAGCGTATATTTATTATTATTTTATAGAACATGTTATAGATTTTATGATCAGCTCTCAAAACAACTTAAAATTTTTTGCACTTTTATTCTAATTTCCAAAGAATCACGTAATTCCCGGAATCTCAATTATCTTGGTTAAATTTGTCTCAAGAACACAAATGAAATAGCAAAAAACCTATTGAAAACAGATTTATTAATTTTTATCCAGTACATATCGGCTTGGACAACGTTATCCATGACTAATTTTCTTTATCTCACTAATTCCTAACTAAAAAAAATATCTTCAAAATTCAACGAGAAAACAAAATATAATTTGTCAAAAGTAAAATATAAAACAATTTTCCATTCCTTAAGGTATCTGACTAAGTTCTCAGAATTTCACAAAAAGGTATTAATGAACAGTTTTTTTTTATATTTGGTGTTACCTGAATTATAATACGCATATAAAATGGTTTAAAGAATAGTATTAAAATCAAAAATTACTTAAATGCAACTTTTTGTCAAAAAATAAATAAAGAATTTAATATTTTCAAAGTATTCTCATAATAATATTTTGCTTATATATTTAGCTGACTTCTGTACAAAAACTGAAGAAGAATGTCTGAAGCACATGACTTCGAAGTAGATTTATTAATATTATAATATATTAGAGTAATGAATTTTTTTTAATAAAAAATCACTGGCTATTATTTCAATTGGTAGTAACTCTCAATATAATACAATTTTTTCAATAATGTTATTATACAAGCATTTTCCAGAATAGGAGAATGTTCAGAAAATATGCCATCATTTTTTTGCCAAAAATTTTCATTTAAACTATTTTTTATTGTAACAATACTCTTAAAAGAATTTTATACGAATATTGTAACTCAAGTAGCATTTTTTTATTGAAAAACAATTATAATATTTCCGTGTACCACAAAGTATCACACGGGGCTCACAGAAGTAAGTATTAATCACACATTACAAAGGAAAGAAGGAAAAAAACTTTTAAGGTTATGAAGGATTATAAATATATTTACAACACAAATTAACAGAACTTTTTAAATGTACTTTTGTTGGAAATAAGTTCGTGAAAAATCGCAGGCCAATTTATATTAAATCTCTTGAAAGTCAGTCTTAAGATCTTTTGTTCTCTGACATACTTGGAACACAGAAAGAGTACATGTTCTACATTGTCCTCTCCACCAATATTACAATCACATAAAGATGACGGTACTAAATTAAATTTTTTCAAGTAACTTTTAAGGTTATTATGACTAGTTAAAAATTGTATTTTATAATTAGTATGAAAATGATGGCAGGACATTCTCTTATTAATGGTTGGAAAAAATTTCTTTGCTAAGCTCCCTTTACTTAAAATGAGATATTCTTGGTTCCAAGACAACCATTTTTTCTTTCATAATCTTTTTGTAAAATGATTTAGGAATATTATCGGCAATGTCAATTTTGCGCTTGGTCCTTTGTAAGTCAATCGGCCCGCTCATTTCCAAGAACATCCCTGTGTCTGCGAGCAAATCTAAAACTTATAGAGATGTTTTTAGCTTTTAAGCTTTTAAGTCACTTTTGGATTTCGGTGATTATGTTATTTAACGAAAAACTATATCTCAGAGAATCCAAGGAGGAAAGAGAATCGGTGCAAATGAGATAGTCTGAGATTACACCAATTTGTTCAGTGATCCGTTTAAGGTATCCGACTACGTTCGGAACCGTGATTTTGCAAAAGCGTATAAATGGATAATATTTATGATATTTAGTGTCACTTAGATTAGAAAATGTATATACAATCATTTTAAGAATAGTATTACAATAAAAAATTATTTAAGTATGATATTTTGACAAAAAATGAATATAGAATGACCCATTTTCAAAATATTCTCCTTTTGTGAAAAATGCTTCTATTATATAATAATATTTTGCATGTATATAGCTCAGACCTCTGTACAAAGGCTCAACTAGAATTTTTGAAATATATTACTTAGAAGTGGGTTTATCCATGTTTTACGACAACAGAGGGGAGAGATTTTAAGAAAAAAAACGCCGATAATTATTTCAAATGGTTGTAACTCTGAAAATAATGTGAATTTTTCAAAAATCATAGTCAAGCCTCTGTACAAAGGTCTGAGCTATATGCAGGCAAAATATTATTATAATAGAAGTATTTTTCACAAAAGGAGAATATTTTGAAAAAAGGTTATTCTAAGTTACTTTTTTGCCGAAATATTGCATTTAAATAAATGTTTTTGTCAAAATGTCCTTAAAACAATTTTATACATGTATTCTAATCTAAGTGACACTAAATATGAAAATTATCCATTTATGCACTTTTTTTAAAATCAAGGTTCCGTACGTAGTAGGATACCTTAATAGCGAAATTTAAAAATAAAAGTTCAGCTTCAAACACTGTACATTCATCACGGATTCTAAGTTGAAAGTGCTCGGATTCAACACCACTCCTGAAGACATCAAAACCGAAACCAACTCTGCCATCAATTTTAATGTCATCAGTATAGCAAACAACAAGAAAATCAATCATTCACGCGTTTGTCACTAAGTTGGATAACACTGATAGCATTCCTCTCCGAAAATTGCGGGAGAGAAATGACATAAAATACCAATAAAAATTAATCATTTATACGCTTCTTCGAAATCACGATTCAGAACGTAATCGGTTACCTTAAATTACTAAGACCACAAACCATTAAAATAACTCAAAATTCCCTGAAAACCTAATTTGGTAAAATCCTAGGAGAGCCCACATCCTTGGCGACAAACCGAAAAAAGTGCAAAGCCAAAACAAGATGGCGCCAAGCGAAACCGACAATGGCGGCAAGTGAATATAGCGGGATAAGGTGGATGCGTAATGAAAATATATGTAAACAGTACAGAAATTAAACATTTAAGATAAAAAATATAAAAACATCACTTACTGCTGATCTTTTCCCAGTGGAAGGTACAGCGTAACAACAGATTTTAAAAAAGCCTTAAAGGCCTCATCGCTAAGCGAATGATCGTGTGAGTGCCGCCATATTTATTCTGCGAGGTAATGGTCAAACATATCTTCGGCGTGGCTGGTACGATTTCGAAGAAAGCATTTTATTGCCGACCATGTTACATCATGCCGATCATTATATTTAAGACATTTATAACTCAAAGCATTCAATCAATTCTTTCTTACCTTTCGCATTCAACAAAGTAAAAAATTCTAAAGTATATTCCCTCACACACGCAGCCATACTTCCAGTCTGGAGCCCAACAACACAATTAAATTCGAAATGCCCGCCGACAAAATATGAAAATTCCAGAAACAATTAGGGTTACCAAGATGGCGCAATTATCGCCAACCAAATAATTTGCGCCAAGGGTGTGGGCTCTCCTAGGACCGAACCCTTAATTTCTTTTCAATCAGCAGAACTCCGGTAAAATAAAAAAACACTCAATTACAGCGAATAAATTCGTGTTTATCAGGTTCAATAAATAACACTACTTTTTCAAAGTTTTCTTTCCATGTTACTCTGTCATCCAAACTAAGCAACACGTTTTACACAAGGAATGAGCCGCTGCTAGGTGATTCAGTTGAGATAGAGCTTTACGTTATTTTCGGAATAAGTTCAATAAAGATTGAATGAGAATGATGCACTTCAAGTGGACTTTCTAAGAAGAAGATAAAGAGAGCCCTTTTCATTAAACACGTTTCCCCAATATTTCCAACAAATGAGAGAAATTTGCATTTCGATGGGAAGGTAATTCAGAAAAGATAAAAGCAAGGGCATAAATTTTCCCGTCTCGGCCCCCTCCCGTGAATGGTGGCACGAAAATGGAATTTAGATGGTCTCTTAGACTGAAAAATGTAGATGAGGGTATAAATTAATGCTTTTTAATTGTGAAATGTTCAATTGTTTTATTGATTCATAAGGAATTAACTACATCGTTTTTAAATAAACATAATTCTTTCTTATCATAATGTAATTTACACACATATGCCTATTTACATATATTATTATTACCAATATCTATGAATATTATGCTCTCTTAGACATCACACTAATGTCATTCTCGGAAGTAAAAAAGTTAAAATACATTAGGTTTAGAAATCCCGATAAATTGCTTTTTTATTATTTAATTTTAACTAAGACCTATACAAGAATTGTTTTGAAATTTTGTGGAAGATGTTTTCAATTTTGATAGCTTTTTGTTCATTTACGGAATAGAGAACCCATATTTGTTATTTTACGTTACAAAGTTGATTTTAAAATTTTAAAAAAATTTTTTAAAAAGAAAGGTTTTTTTTTTTAAAAAAATCCAAATTTTAAATAAAAAATTTTTACTTTTTAAATAGTTCTAATTTTAGATATTTGTAACAGTATATTACTTATAATTATTCTCATATTACTTAGAATATTTTCCATGTTCCCTTCATATATATCTACAATTTATATTGTTTATTACTTTTTCTCAAATAATGGCAAATACTTTTTGTTGTTTTTGTAATTTAAATATGTTTTCGTTAATTAGTTTTGCGATCTTTAAAGAGTAACTTATTTTCGTACAATGCAATTCCATCAATAATTTTTCGAGAGCAAATTGTTTAAAAAAAAAGCCTTTTTTTTTTCAAATAAATAAGTAAATAAAGCAAAATGAATCATTTTAGTTTAACGCATTAATTAAATTTTTGCAAGAATTGTATTGTATAAGTTTGTTTAGTATTGAGATATTTTAAAACTGGGAGATTTTCACATAACTTTTATTTACTGAAATGTCAAAAAAAAAAATTTCAAGACATAATATATTATTAAGTATTGTTAAACTCCAAATATAGCCTATGGAAGACAGTGAAGCTCAATTAACATACTCATAGAACCTTATTGCCAGATGATATTGTCGGCATTAGCAATACAGGAAATCATAAATAGATCCAAAAAAATATTTGGAAGTCTTCTTTGAACATTTTGATTAAAAGTTTTGCTTAAAATTTTCTGGCTCCATTCCCGGGAAAAGACCAGTTAATATTGCGTAATAATTAAAAAAATTAAAAAAAAAAAGTTTTTTTTTTCTTATATATTTTCGGTATAAAATATAATGACTTCCCCCAACTTATGGGAAAGAGTAACCCAAAGGAAAAATAAGGAGAGATCTTTAAAATACCAATTAAAGATTTTGAGGTCCATTAAATAATTCAGCATTTTAAATTTAACAAAGATACCAAAAAAAAAAGGTTCTTTTTTTTTTGATGAGACCTTTTTCAGAGTTTTTCATCGACATTTCAAAAAAAAGTATTTTTTAACGTCAAGGGGCATGACTTTTAGAACAAAAAAACGATTTTATAACCCAGACTGCTTTTTTTAGAAAATTAAAAACATGTGATTCTTTGGAGAAAAGGATTTGTTTTTTAATAGCAGCATATCTAGCCTTATTCTAAAACCGTATCTCTCGGGTTCGTAAAAAACAGCCAGATTCATCCAACACTTAAGAGCTCTTTACGCTTCCAGAGTTCAATAATTGCTTTATTTTAGTAACTAAATAGTTTCACGTTATCTCAGCATGAGGGATAAAGCAAAACTAAACTTCAACTTGAATTAACAAAAAAATTAAACCTACAGGAGTTCGAATTCCCGGGACAAACTTTAAGGGAGATATAGAACAGGGTAAGAACCTTTATGAAACAACGTCCTTTTTCTAAAGAAATGTTTAATGTGGAGCGTGCCGTCAAAAAATTTTGACTTGTGATTTTGGAAAAATAATAAAACAAATTTAAAAACCAAAACCCTTTTTTTATTTACTACAAAAAAAATAAATTTTGTACTTATATTGAAATTTTTTAAAAAACGTGTAATTCAAATTAAATAACATTAGTGGACTTCTGTTGTTCAGATTGGATGACAAAAACTTATATTAAAATTTGGTAAGATGTCACAGTAGAATGCATGCTGAATTAAGCATCTGAAAAGGTTTTGCAATTAATTATTTTTGCTTTTGGGTTAACTTTTTACAAGAGAATTTTTGCTTCTTTCAAAATGTCTTTTTAAGACGATGTTCACATACTACCCAGAATATTTGCATTTTTTGTTTTTTTTGCTGAACTAGCCATGTTAAGTAATTTAAAATTAAATATAACACAAAAAACTTTTCAGTTGTGTCTACGAAATTGACTATGCTATGGAAAAATTTTGCATCATAAGAACGTAACCCGACGTAACAAACGCAATAACAAATGGTTTTTACCCCCCCCGCCCCTATATTTGTTCTAATTTCAAGTGAATTTTTGTTATTTTAAAATAAAATCGAACCATTATGATCGCTGGCACCCCAAAATATTGTGTCACATTTCAGGGCACGCGTCCACTGGTTGCCCCCCTGATATAGACATTATATAACAATCATTTATTGTATAGGAATGTAAGGGGAAAATAGGGGGAAAGCATCAAAAAGGGGAAATAAAAAAAAAAAAAAATGGAGTTAACGGGTTGGTTGCGGCCCGTAGGGCGGAGTGGTGGTGAGTGAATATTAACGCCCATGTTCACTCACGGGGGTTTTTTGGGACCCACTTTTTTAACCCATGGTCGCCCGTAGGGGAGTAGTTCAGCCGAGTCAACATGATGCATCTCAGTGGGGAAAGCGCCATTCGCGTTGTTTGACGTCCGATGAAAACTTTACGTATGAAAAAAATGCAGCACGGACCATGAGGCCGTGAAAATGAAGGGAGCTGCGCTACAAATTTCCGTTTCCTGATGCGAGCCGGACCACAAAATTTTTTCGCGATTACTTGAAAATTTCCCCGGGGAAAGGGGTTTGTTCCACGTAAATAGTTTGATCTAATCGACGAAGAGCTGCCCAGCCCCCTGGAAGAAAACATTTTAAACGTTGTGGCTGATACACCCGAGTCAAGTGAAAGAACTGTTGCTCATCACGCTATTGATCATCAGACCGTTTGTAGATTGTTAAACGAAAACGTTTACATCTGTTCCCCTTTCAGCGAGTACGATTTGAATCCCCAGACTATCTTCCCGGGCTGCCAGTGAGTGGTACGTGTGAAGCAGCTGGGCTTCATAACCTGTGCTGAACAGTTACGAATGTTATCGTTAACATTACACTTGTCCGACGCTTTTAATAAACACTTTGTCTTTTCCCCCCCGTTCTTTTTTTTATCTTGTGCCCCCACCGGTCATTTGCACCCATATATTCCTATACAAAAATATTTTCCCAAAAGTTTGGGCCCCCTGTTTTGGGGCCACCCAGTATAACAAAATAAGATGAAAAATGTGGAAAAAAGGGAAATGCTGTTTATTATATTTGGGAAAAATGAGTAGTGAGTGAATATTAACGTCCCCGTTCAGCACACGAGGGCTTTGGCGACGGACCACGTAATTTTTAATCATGGTCAAGGACAAGGATGACACTTGAGATGGAACCCTCCTCCTAACTACCGCCCAAAGGAGGACGTTTGACTCGACAGACTTAACGCGCCCCTGCCCCCGGCGGGTCTTTGTGGTACTGGGCTCGAACCGGACAAGGCCAGCCCGATCCGATCCCGACCACTTGACTAGGGCCACCTTTAAAAAAATCAATTTAAACGTCATTTCTCATCAGTGACCGTAGCGGGGCAGGGTCTGTCACCTTTTTTTTTTAAGGCATGGTTTTAATCCTTTTTTGACTCACCATATAGAGGAACAGATGCAAATAAAAACTGTCCAAGCTTTAAATTATCATGAAGTTTAGAGAGAAAGGGAAAAAACCAGCTCACACACAGGTGTCCTCCTCGCCATTTAAACGTGGTTCGAAACTAAAAAATTCATCTCTAATAGTTCTCATGTTGCTTCAGAGTGCGATGTTGTCCTCAAAAGTGCCGCAAGGCGTAAATATACGTCTTTCCGAAGTACAATATTTCTTAACGCTGCTATCAATCAAATTATTCCGAAGGCTTTGGAATGCAGTAAATTGACCTTGACAATGTTTGCGAAAGACCTACTTATTTCAGAGAAGGATTTGCTAATTTACATATATATACTTCCCTTTTCTTCCCCTCCCCAATACATCGCATACATACGGAGTGTATGTGAAAAACGGCGACACTCAGGAGAGAATCGCATAGCTTTTAATTTACAGTTAAGGTATCCCCGACTACGATTTTAAAAAAGCGCATAGATGGATAACTTTCATGATATTTAGTGTCACTTAGATTAGAATACATGTATAAAATTGTTTTAAGGACATTTTGACAAAAAAAATTATTTAAATACATTATTTTGGCAAAAATTAACTTGGAATAACCTTTTTTCAAAAGTTCTCCTTTTTAAAAATTTCAAATTTAAATAATATTTTCCAAATATAGCTCAGATCCTGACAGAACTCAAATGATTTTTGAAGTTCCATTATTTTAAAGAGTTACAAAACCATTAAATAATTACCCGTTTTTTTTAAAATTTTTTCCCTTTTTTTAAAAATAATAAATACTTTAAATTTATATTTCAAAACATCTATTGAGCCTCACAGATTGAGATTACAAAAATTTATTACAAAGAAATTTTTCGGGTTTTTGGGAAATCCTTCTATTTTATTTTTTTCAAAATATTTTTCCAAATAATTTTTTTGTAAAATTACTAACACAATTTTATATACATTTTTAATTTAATAATAAATATCATAAATTTATCCCAATACGCTTTTAAAACAGGTTCCCAAATAGTCGGATACCTTAACGATTATCAATCAAATTATTCCAAAGGGCTTTGGTAATAAATTGACCTTGAAATCTTTTGCGAAAGACCTTGATTTCAAAAGGGATTTGCTAACACATACAGATGTATATATAAAACTTTCCTTTTCTTCCTCTCCCCAAGTACATCGCATACATACGAAGTGTCTGTGTGAAAAGCGGCGGCACTCAGGAGAGAATTGTATAGCTTTTAATTTGCAGTTAAAATTTAATAAAGCACATTGGGTCTTTTTAAGACTGCGATCAAAAGCATCAATTTAAAAATAGGTAGCAACTAAATTAAAAATTTAGTTCACTTCGACTTTTGATGGTTGCAGATAAAATTTGGTAAAGGGAATAAAGCACTGCTTAACTGTTCTAGTGGATCTTATGTCAAAAATTTTGAAGGAGGATTTTGCGGCCACTCATTTTACTATATTGTTTTGTATAAGTTAGGGCCTCGTATCATTGATACGACCGACAAACAGTATTAAATAAATTTTTTGGAAAAAAAAATGTCATTTTTAAAAAGAAGCACTTTAAACAAATAGAGAACATCGTAAAAAATCTTTAAATTTTAAAATTTCATTTTAAACTGTACATAAAGCATCACTTGAAAAATTTTTTTTTTCTTCTCTCGGAATATAGCTAATATAAGTTCAAAACTTGGTGGTTTTGTAAAATATTGATTTTATAAATACAGAAATATCTCTTATTCCATACAGAATTTTTATAATAACCTGTAATATACATACTTTTTTTATGTTTTGCAGTATGTACTCATATAACCATAGTAACAAAACTGTGTTTTTGAGACAAAATATTATTCATAAGTATTAATATTTCCAACTTATTTAAAATAGAATGGAGAGTACAGAATTATACTCTCAGCTAATCAGCAGTTAAGAGAAACGAATCAAATAAATTCCGTTTAAAATTTCATATAGGATCATTTTTTTCTAATGAATTAAGTACAACGTACGTAAGTTAACGCTTGTGTAACGATTTATAACTGTAGATTTAAAGTCAATATGTGTTCAGTCAATTAATACAAATAAAAATAACCAATCCATTAATCAATCCAAACCTATTTAACCTAATTCAATTAAGTTCAATCAAGTCCAATTTAATTTTGTTTACTTGTATATGATGATAAAAGCTGGGTTTTTTCATCATATATTTTTTATGTGAGAGTCAGCCTAATTTAAATAAACTCGTTAAAATAAATAGTATTTTTCCATTTCCGATAAATTTAAATCTTCCAAACCAGTCCTAGAAGTTGCATTTAGTTTTATTCAGTTAAAACTTCATATTATTTCTCGACTCTTTTGTACTTAACTAATTTATTTTGATTAAGAGAAGAAAGTGTATACAGAACATTTTGAGCAAAAATTGTAAATGTAACTGAAATATCTTACAGACATGGGTAGAAAATCACAGAAACGTAAGTCATAACTAAAGTTATCCAGTTTTAAAAACATTCAGTCCATCTGTAAAATTCTGTAATTTATAAAAAGATCCATAAATCCAGCCAAACGCATCAATCAAAGGCATCATCATTAGCAGAATAAATTATTGAAAATTGGATCATTTGGCAGCAATTTCCAGGTTTGACGAAAATTATCAATGTACTCAACATTATTTCTACCTTCAGTGCAAATTAACTTTTTCCGGCAATAAATGTGTACTTTAATCATAGGAGACGGTAATGGTATTAATAGATCTCATAGCATACTTAAAATTTTTATTGAGCAAAAAAAACTATTGGAAAAAAACCCAAATTTCCCATTTTTCCCTTTTTATTGCTAAATTTCCCAAAATTGCTTTTCAAATTTTTGCAAATTTTTTCGATTTTAATCCATTAGAAAAATATTAGAATTGTAGAGATAAGTCAAGAAAAGAATTTATCATAATTATCATCAGTTTTACTACAAAAGAGTGAAAAAAAAAATTGTTCTGATTATCAAGCAGTTATTTCATTAAAACCTTAAGCGGTTAATTTTTTTGTGCCGAAAATGTTCCAAAAAAGGCACATTTTTTATTGCATATATTTAATCATAATACTTAAATGAATGTGATAATGAAATAATTTTAATTTAATTTTCAGTTTTAAAGTTTTCACACTATTTTTTGTTTCATAATTGTGGAACACAAAAAATAGTTTGCCCTAAATCTTTGCTTTTTTTAAGCACACTTTTTTTAAGTAAACATGAAGAATGTTTTATATATCTTAAAAAAAAATTTTTTTAACGATAAAAAATTTTATGTTTTTTACCCCTCTTTTCAATTGGTTGAGGATTTTGTATGTGAGTGCATATACGAGGGGGATCTGAAAAGTTTCCAACCTCAACGCACTTGTCAATAAAAGCTAATGAATTTCGTTGTTCATCTGTGTTGACAGTTACTCACCAAAGTTTCAGCAATTTTGGACACACTGTTGTTAAGTAACAGTCGTTTGAGTGAGTTGATATGAGTGTTTTTGTGAAAATGGACAAAATCGAGTATCGAGCTGTCATTTGTTTTTGAAAAACGATACGCCTACGTAAATCAAAGAAGAGTTGGATTCTGTGTATAGGGACTCTGCACCATCATTTACCACAGTGAAATTTTGGGCAACTGAATTTAAATGTGGCCGTAAGAGCTTGAGAAACGATGAACGTTCGGGACATCCAAATACTGCAACTATCGACGAAACCATCGCAAAAGTTAACCAAATGGTGCTAGACGACCACCGAATTAAAGTGAGATAGCAGAGGTTAGGAACATGTCGAAAGAGAACGTGTTTGTCACGTATTAAATCAACATTTAGGCATGAGAAAGTTGTCCGTGCGTTGGGTGCCGCGTTTGCTCACGTTAGACCAAAAACGTGTTCGAATGACCATTTCCAACGCTTTGTTGGTGCAGTTTAGGTGCAAAAAATCCAAGTTTTGGCACCGATTAATTACTGTAAATGAACCTTGGATACACCATTATACGCCCGAAACAAAAATACAGTCCAAACAGTGGGCTGTAAAGGAGGAACCGGCACCAAAAAAGGTAGAAACTTTTTTCGCCTGGGAAAGTGATGGCGACTGTTTTTTGGGATAGCCATGGAGTTATTTTAATTGTTTACCTTCAAAAGGAAAAACCATTACAGGAGCATATTACGCATTATTACTTGACAAGCTGAAAGCAGAACTTGCGGAAAAACGACCACATTTGCAGAAAAAGAAAATCCTGTTTCACAAGACAACGCATCGTCTCATACCTCAGCGGTTGACATGGCGAAAATCGACGAATTACGGTTTGAACTGCTTGACCATCCACCTTACTCTCCAGATCTAGCCCCAAGCGACTTCTTTTTGTTCCCTCATCTAAAAATTGCGCTCGGAGGACAGAGATTTTAGTCAAATGAAGAGGCAATGACCTTCATGAATAATTATTTTGCAGAGAAAAACTCCGAGTACTATTTGGACGGGTTACAGAAATGGGAGCATCGCTAGGAGAAGTGTGTAGAGTTAGAAGGGGACTATGTTGAAAAATAAAATAAAAATTTCAGAAAAAATGTCATGTATCTTTGTTAGGTCGGAAATTTTTCAGACCACCCTCGTATATATGCACTCGCAATTTAAAGTATAATGTAATACTTTCATTGCAATGGGACTAGAGACAATGTCGATTTTTTTTATTATTATCTTTCTATTTTCCTTTATTCTCAAGCAAAAAATTATTGTTCATTGCCTTGTCAATACCTATTATTTATTGAATATTTTCACGAATCTTAGTTCCTGTCTTCAATGAAAAATTTCTGCCTTCACCACAAAGAAAATCACGTATGATAAATCTTTCAATTCAATCTTTCAATCCATGGACAAACTGCATCTCTTAAAAACACTAGCCCTACTAATCTCACTATAATAATTAAAAATATGAGTGAAAGTTAGAAAGAAAATATAAGTATCTGTACAACGTACGAGAAAACCGGTTGTTGCCAGCTTTCGGTAGCCCGCAGAGTGTACGGGCAAACCAATTAAGACTCATATCGACTAAATTTAAAGTGTTCGTAGTTTTTGATCTTGTAGTTCAAATTTGATTTGATTTTACCTGTAAAATTAAGCTGAAGGGTATTTTTGCCTTTAAGTTCTTAGTGATTTTCTAATCATCTGAAATAGCATAAATATTCGAGCTCTAGTGCGACGTTAATTAAATTGAGAAATGCCCATAAATATATCCCAATAAATGTATACCTGCTTTAAATCCCGCAATAAATTTAATAGACCCTATATCAACTCTATAGCTTTATTAAACCGGTATAATTTAAGTGTGACGATAAATCTCTAGATTTCTGGGTAACCCCAGATTCCTGAATATTTTAGTATATCGCTCCGTGATGAAGAGATCATATAATTATATCGATGTTAATTATAAATATTTGCACGTTCCTCAAAAGTATTTTTACATTTGAAACCATATCTTTTTCGAATTTGTAATTATAAGGATTTAGTACCTAGTATTAATGTAAAAATATTTCTTTTATGTTTTTCAATTTTTTTTTTCTTATTGGGAATCAGAAAATAATTCAATCGGCTTCTACAAAAATATTCTGAAAATTATAACAAATAGTTAATATTTCCTATAATTTGTTTTTTGATTCTCAACAAGTAACATAAAAAAAAATTAAATCAATTCCTACTTTGGTCAACAAAGAAAAATTTTATTTTAGTTACTTTTTATTAAATAGTTACAATTAATATAAATATATACATACATATGACAGAATCACAATATTAAAAAATAGAAAGCGATTTTCCTTGCAATTTATCATTTTTCTTTTTATATTTGTCATTGGACTATTTTTTTGTGTTTGTTTGTTTATTACTATTTATTCATTCATTAAATTTAATTATTCTAATAAAATAGTATAGTATAAAAGAAATCATATTCTCTCAGAAATTAGGCCATCCCAGGTGAGAATCGAACCCACGACCTTTAGATTAGAAGTCCAGCGTGCTACCCATTGCGCTATAGAGGCACAACAAACGAATTTCCTTTCTATAATGCTGGTAAATATTATTATTTGTTTGTTACTTTTTTCATTTTTTAATTTAATTAATGAATAAATATTTGAAAAAACTATTAACACATCAAGTGTCACCCACTACAAGTTTTAAAAAATGTATTTGAACTTGAATGGATGAATAGAAAGTATTTTATTAAAGATTGAAAATTTGAACAATATATATATGTGTGTGTGTGTGTTGTTCAAATTTATATATATATATATATATATATATAGGAGAGAGTGGACAAATAGTAGGAACTATTTAAAAAGAAAACTAAAATTCAAGCATTGACTGAAAATTCTGTTAAATGTTTTCACGGTAATCTCACTTCATCTGTGTGGCCGCGGTAGCCTAGTGATTACGGTCACAAACTCATGGCTGGCCTCGAGTCCTGGTGCAACTGAAGAATCGCTATGTTCATTTTAACGCGTTTAATTGAGCTGAAATTTAATATACATGAATATTTTGGAGGAAAATACAATAATTTAATTATAATTAATAAAAATTAATTGATTAAAACTAATTATTCAAAGAATTACAAATACAGCCACGTTGGCGACTTGCGTCAAAACTTGAAAAGGTTTTTTTTCCTCACATTTTAAAGCGCTCATTTGAGCTGAAATTTTCTATATACTATTGTTTTGGGTAAAAATACGATAATTTAAAAATAATTAATTAAAATAAATTGAATGAAACTAATTATTTAAAGAATTACAGATACAGCCAAGTTGGTTTCATTTTTAGAGACTTGGGTCGAAACTTTAAAATATTTTTTTTCTCACGTTTTAAAGCATTCAGTTGAACTGAAATTTTTTATACACAATTGCTTTGGATAACAATATGATACTTTAATGATAATAAATAAAAATTAATTACCACTTAATGTTGTGATTCTGTCATATGTATATACATATTTATATTAATTGTAACTATCTAATAAAAAGTAGCTAAAATAAAATTTTTCTTTGTTGATCTAAGTAAGAATTGCCTTAAATTTTTTTTTTATATTACTTGTTTTGTTTTATTTTTTTTATTAACCAGAAGCCTGTTTTGCGGTTTTAGGGTTGCACCTTAATCTTTTAGTTGCTAAATCTGGAATAAGTCGCCAAATCTAGAAATGGCATACGGAATTAGTCACCAAATCTGAAAATGGTTTATGCAATTAGTCGCCAAATCTAGAAACGATACAATGAATTAGTCGCCAAATCAAGAAGCGATTAATGAATTATTCGCCAAATCTCGTAAATCTTTAAAATGATTAATTATTAAAATCCTGATCATAACAATAAAACAAAATTTTGAAATTATTGTATTGTCATGGGTCCTTGAGTAGTGTGCGAAATTTCGAATCAATCTGACCTTTTAAAGTGGGTAAAAATCGAGTTCAAGATTCCATTACATACAAGTGAAATTTATAAAACGTGTTATAAAATAAAAGAGAATTATAGAGAGATAATTCCCGCATTGTAGCTTGAACTGATTTTCTGTCATTTCGAAGCAAAAATTATGAATTTCCAAGAATGTTCTGTGATTAAAAATATTAAAACTATAAAAAAAATTAAGTCAATATGTACTTAGTTCAACAAAGAAATATTTTATTTTAGTTACTTTTTATTAAATAGTTACAATTAATATAAATATGTATATACACGTGACAGAATCCCAATATTAAAAAATAAAAAGAGATTTTCTTTGGAATTTTCCATTTTTCTTTCTATATATGTTGCTGGACTATTATATTTGTTTGTTACTATTTATTCGTTTTTTTAATTCAATTAATGAATTAATATTTGAAAAAACTGTATTGTATTATCATCAAGTGTCATCCACTAAAAGTTTTAAAAAATGTGTTTAAACTTGAATGTGGATGAATAGAAAGTATTTTATTAACGATTTAAAATTTGAACAAGATATATATATATATATATATATATATATATATAGGAGAAAAGTAAACTATTAGTAGAAATTGAAAACAATAAATAAACCTTTGATTAATTGAAAATGAGTTTTTAAACATGAAAAAAGAAGAAAAAAAGTGCTATAGGTAGCTTTTCGATATAGAATGTGTTTTATGAACTCCTACAGATAAAAACCATTTTAAAAATTCACCACTTAGTTTTCTATCCGATGACCACTTTTTATTGTATAGATGTATTGATATGGTAGTGGAATAAAACTGCTTGTGTTTCAACTTGAGTAGATCAAAATAAATTAGCAGCTTAACAAAAGAAAGCAATGGATGTGTGTTATAAAATTTATTGACTTGAAAAAAAATATATAAATAAGCAAAATTTTTCTAACATATTCTAAAACTAAAACCGAAGTATATTACAGTAAATCCGTGAATATTTTACAATGTTTTTCTTTGCTGATACCTCATAATTTTTCAGATATACTGAAGTTCAAAATATTAATTGCTCCCTTCAACTGCATCCAAGAACGTCGTTATATGGCAAAATAGAAATTACTATTCACCCAGTTTTTAACACCCTTTAATAAGCTTCACTTGTATGTAACGGAATCTTTGAACTCAATTTTCGCCCACTTTAAAAAATCAGATTTTAATTTTTTTCACTTGTCCGGGGCCAGGGTTTTTAAAATTTTATTTTTTTCTGATCAGGGTCATAGGTTTGCGTTTCCATTTTTAAACCCATCCCCCATCTGGTGACAAAATTCAGATCCCCTTTCCAGTTTGGGTAAAAAATTGGGTTTCAACCAAAATTATCATAAAATTTTTGGTTTTTTTAAAATAAATTTTTTTCTATTTCTTAAAACAACATCGGGGAAAAGGAAAGACATACCAAGGTAAAAAAAACAAATAGAATAGGGACATAACTAGAAAATAAGCATAAATAGAATAGCATTGATTATACAAAATGAAATCACTCAGAATAAGAATGGAAAACAGATCATTGTTACCAAATTAATGCATTTAAATATAACAAAGCAGAACAAATGATTCACAATTAGCACTGATTACTAATTATTATAATAAATAAATCCGCTACAAATAAAAAAAAACATAATTGAATCAAAGGTATTAAATGATGTATCGCATAAATGCATGAAATATCTGTATGTTCAATAAAAAAAATTTAATGGATTAAATTGAAAGAAGATGTTGTCCCTCATTTATTTGGGCGTTAGGGTAAACCAAAAAAATTTCCCTGCCTATGCCCTTTTCGAATTACCTTAAAAAAGCATCATGGTTTGTTGGTGCTTATGAGATCGTGTTTAATGAAGTGAGATCTCTTTTTACCTTCTTAGTGAAGACTTGAAGAATGTTATTTATTTTAATTGGATTATGGGGTAAAAAAAAATGTATGCTTAAAAATGTCATTTGAATTAGTACTATATGAATTACCTTTACGATATATAAATATATATATGTATACAGGTATATATATAAATACGGTTTAAATATATATATATATATATATAACCTTTATTTATCATAGAAACAAATGAAGAAAGAACCTCTTTCTTTTTAAGATACATAGATGATTTAATTGTTTGGTGCGTTAATTTAAACCCACATTAATTTTTTCCGGAAAACCTAAAAAATACGTTTTAACCTAGCAAAATTGAATTTTTAATTTGATTTAAATATTATTTCAAAATTATACAGCAATATCTTTTTGATAAAGGGGGAAACATTCCCAAAAAGCAAAAATACGCTTAAAGCGAAATATCAATATTTGAAATATCATTTTAAATTTTTTATGGGAAAAAATAATTTAACTACCAAAAATTTTAAAATTCAAAAACATCCAGATATTTATTTTTTTGCAACAAATCTTTATCCCCTCAACTTTTGGGAAAAAACATAGATCAAAAATTTTTAAAATATTTTTTTAAAATCATAAATGCCCAAAACCCCCACACAACTTGGTCCACGTCGTTTGTTAATGTGCTTTAAGAATATGGCATTCCACACCGAAAAACATTATAGTATACGCCAATATTCCCCCTACACTTTTTAAGACCAATCAAAAGTTTATGACCAATCAACAACTTTTTCTGCAATCTGATTTTTTTACCAAAAAAGTTAAAAACTGGGGGATTTGTCATTTTTTGGGGGACATGGCATTAGTGGGGGTTGTGAACAAAAAATGATGTAATTGTTGTATTAAATATGGGAAAAAATTTTAAAAGTGATTGGTTTTGTAGAAACTTTTGGTGATTTTAATGATTTACGCTTATTCATTTGGGGAACATACTAGGTTTTAATTTGAACTTCGGATTTTAGACTTTTTTTCTACCTATACAACTATTTTAAAGATGAGTGCGTCATCTTTGGTGTTCGAGGGTTCACTTATATTTTGCAATTAGTTGTCTTAGAATTTTAATATTTTAATATAATATCTTTCAGAATGCGATGGCGAATAGTTTAATTTTTCAAGTTTAATGGTTTAATATTTAACTCTTTATTTTTTAAATTTTAACTCTTTAATTTTAAATTTTAACTTTTTTTTTAAATTTTTGAGTTTGGGTATTTTCCGTTAACTACCAGTTGCAATAGGGGGATGGTTGGCGCCATCAAACCCGTTTCACCCCTTATCGGTCCAAGTCCGAGGTTGCACTGGATATTTTATAAACTTTTTTTATAATTTTAATTTTGTTTGAAAACGTTGGAATTTTATCTTCTATATTCGCCATTGATATTTTGAAATGGGATTTAATATTATAGGATTCATTTGTTTTTTGATTTTTGATTGATTTTTTTGTTGTGATTGAATATATATATATATATATATTGTATAACTTACCCTTATCTACTCATAATTTGAATCTCCTTTATATTTAACATTAAATTCATAAATCCTAAAACCCTATTTCGAAACACGTCTCAATTTATCTTTTTCTAAAGTATTAAGAGCCTTATGTTGGTATATTTATTACTGATTCTACTGATCATTAATTGCTTTTATGAGGCTTACTAAACGGGATTGCTGCTTCCTAAGCAATTATGTCATTTTTATAAATAACTAATTATTCCCTTTGCTTAAACACTTGACTGTATTTATAATTCATTTCCCCTTGTTCTTCCTTGTACATAAAAACTTGATATTTGAATAATTCCCTCACTTGTATTTTGGCACTGTACGAGAAGCATGCTGGAATAAATTATGTGATCACGAACAAACCTTAATTTTTCGTCCACGACCACTTAGTCACATGTAATCAAAAAGTAAACATTTCGTGGGCAAATATATGGCATATATATACATATATATATATATATAAAATAACAGTGAAGAAGTACTAGAACCTACAGTGCAAAAAAGCAGGAAAAAATTGAATTTCCCCCAAGACACAACAAATGTAAAACAGAAAAGTTTTACTAAAGGGAGACCTTTTGGTTTTTAAAGCCGCTGAATTAGGCCGGTTTAGGTTACAATGTTCGCCCATTTACTGGTTTGATAAATGAGTACCCGCGGGAAAAAACGGGGGTTTTCCTTCAAACTGACCCCCTGATGGGGACATCTGCTCAGCACATAAACCCCCAATGGTCAGCTTTTAAGGGATTTGGCCCCCGGTTTTCGACTGAGGGTTTATATTTTAAAATGTATAAAAGAAAATATAAAAACAAAGTAGAAACAAAAAAGTAAAAAAAACAAAAATCAAAACCATAAAAATATTCAAACGGAAGAAAAGAAATTTTCTTCAAAAGGAAAAAAGGGGACTAAATAAAAACCTTTTGTGGGTTCAGAGGCCGTTTAAAGGGTTAAATTGGTTTGATAGAACCAACCTATCCCTTTGTGACTATGAAGTTCAATAAGTACAAATCTAAACAGAATGTAAACAAAAAGAAAATGTATATAAATAGAAAATGAGGGAAAACTCCCAAATAAATAAATGAAGGTTTGATAAAAGTTTTGGTATATCATAAATTTTAAAAAAGTTTTTTAAAAATCGTACCCCAAAAATTTTTAAAAAAATTGAAGGCACACACACACACACACACACACACACACAAAAACACAAACAATATATATATATATATATTTGTTTTAATTTAATTTTTTTCTATTTCAAAATGAGAGAGATTTTTTCATATGTCTAAATGTAAATGTAGTTTAATAATTTAAATTTAAAATAATTAGATGTTTTTTACTTTTCCAAGTTTTTTATTCTTTATTAGGGGCGAAATTGTACTTTTTTGAACAGAATAGCTTGGAAGAGAAAAATGCCAAAATTTAGACTTCTAGTTTTTGTGATATTTAATCCATTAATATTCTAATAGATTTTTTTCTATGAATGACTTTTTTTGTTCAAATGGTTTTTTTTAATTAAACATTTACATATTTTTCACATCGCTTAATATTTAGTTTTATTTAGGTACCATTTCTTTTAAGAGTATTTCTTAAATATGTAAAATTTTTACAGCGAATTATAAGCATAGTAAACCCACTTTCTTAGTGGGGAAAAAAACAAGAATATCTTTAAAAAAACTAAGTAATTTTCGAATTAGGAATATTTTCTTTTTTCTTCTTTTTTTTGTACATAAAAATATTTTTAAAATTAGGGATTTTGAAAAATTTATTTTTACCAGTATATGCCAAAAGGGAAACCGAATTCATTAAAAAATTTAAATTCAAATGTGAAAAGGCTGTTTTTTTTTTTTTAAAATCAATGTAAAAAAAATCATTTGTAAAAAGGGCCTTTTTCCCTTTGGGGGCAATCCGCCAAGTGGGCTTTTTGGGCAACCTAAATAAAATAAAAAAAATTTAAAAAAAACTCATTTTTATCATTTTTCGGCGAAAAAACGTCTATGGAAAAAACCCAACTTGTTCTGAAAGCATGGTGGTTTAAATGGGTATACGTTTGGCGTCCCTTTATCATTTTGGCGACTTTATGCCCCCGCCCGTTAAACGGAAAAGTACCGAAAAAACTTTTTTTTCCTTTAAAAAACCCTTTTTATTTTATTTTTCCGTTTGATTATTTTATTAAAGGCAATTGTTATTTGGGGGATATACTTTTTGGGAAACAGAAAAAAAATCCAAAAAATAAAAAAATTTTTAATATTTTCATGTACCCCTCAAGGATTTTAGTAAAGCAGAAAATTTGAAACATCCATTA
>BMAV01020905.1:96212-127806 GCA_019973955.1 Trichonephila inaurata madagascariensis | reverse complement strand
CCAAAAACACCATTCACCACCACCGGGATCCCCATTCCCCGGACCCTTTTTACCCCCAAGTAAATTTTTGGGTCTCAGATAAATTGGGAATTCCTTGTCCAGGTAGAACAAAAATAAGGCCACTTTGGGGTTCACCCAAATGGAAGACGTAACCAACCGGAAACTTTCGTGCATTATTGAAATTACTGCATTTTGATTATATACAGCTTCGAATATTCTATAAAGCTATCAAAACGAAAGTAATGCGTCCCCTTGGAATCAGGACTGAAGACAATGTTCTATAATTTATCCATTTTGCTGGCCTTAGGTCAGTTTATTGTAAATGAAACTACTTCGAGAAAATAAAAGACAATTTTCCTTAATCTCCGAGTATTACAGGAAAAATTTGATTACCTAATTGTGTAATCTAATCTGTGTTGATATATTTATAGATTTATTGATTTAATGAATTTCTCTTGTACACAAGCGTACGTAATACGTGACCTCACTTGAGTAATCGTTTTATGTTTGAAAGAAACGTAAGATATGCAATAATCACCAATATTTCACAACTATGTATATTATATTTACAATATCATTTTATTCTATTAAGTTTTATCTAATAAAATTGTGTTTTATTTCGAAACATTTCATTTTCTTTGTAAATGATTTTATCTTGCTTTATCGATTTTATTTCTTATAATAGTTCCGTTTTAATTGCTCAGTTTTTTTTTCTAATGGGGCTACGGATTGGTACCATAGCAGATCTGGGATCTGGTATCTCTTTTCAGTGCGGCACCATATAGGTGGTATACCAATTACCATTAGTAATTTTGACGCGCAGTTTCCTCCTTAGAGGGAGGCACCTGATCTCAGACGATGCGAAACGCTGACGATTTTCTGCATCATGAAAATCCACCAACTTGGGCCGGCTTCAAAACCGCCAATTTTGGGCTTAAGAGGCCGACATTCCTCGAAGTAATTAATCCAAATTTGCAAAGAAATGAAGTGAATTTCACTTCTTATCTTAGTATTTAATGTCGTTCCTGGAAGTAGTCAAGAGAAAGGTTGATATTTTAATTTGTATTATTTATAATAAATTTAATGTCAACCCAAGGAATAGATAGTAAATTGAATTAATTTTGAATCCGACTTTAGATTTAGGAGGACTTTAACGTTCACGAATTATTTAATTGTTTCTTTATCTTAACATTTTCTGCTGTGGTTATTTTTTGAAAATTTCATATGAGGCCCCCAACCAAAACCCTCAGTGGCCCATAAAGGGCCCAAAAGCCTACTGCCCCCATCTCATTTTTTAAACCCTTTGGGGCCCCTGGAGGTGTTCAGCAGAGGCCCTGTTTGGTTAGTCTGATGTGCAACCCCAAGTGATTAGTTCCCAAGCAAACTTAGACCCACTGAAGAGATGAAAGGTTGAGTCGACCTTGCCCAGCCCTGGGTTTGAACCCGGTTTGGGGCCGGTTTTCCTTTTTTTGCCCCGGACAAAAAAAAAGGGCCCCCCTTTCCCCTTTCTAAAGCAAAATTATACTTAAAAAGATGAATTGCTCTCATAGATATACCCCCAAGAAAAATTTTTTTGGAGTGAAAAGGAGCATAAAAATTATATGTATTGTTTTAAGTCTCAAAATAAAAAAATTATTAAAAATTAAGAACAAAATTTACCTGTTATTTTTTTGAAACAATTTAAAGTAAAAGAAGAAATTGCCCTTTTCCCAACCGGGCCAAATTTCTTCGAAAAAGAATCTACTGATGGGGGGGATCAACCAGCATTTTTTTCCCAACTAATAGTAGTAATTTACCCTCGAGAGACTAAAAAAAAAATCTCATGTGGCTCTCATTTTAAAAAAAACCCCTAATTACCCCTTTTCCCCCTTTTTGGGAAAACCCGAAACAAGACATCGCATGGATGAAAGGAATGTCCGTTTGGGCCCCCACCCGGGCTGGGGAGAAAGGCCCCAATTAGTGAAAAAATGTGTAAAATATCTGAAGGAAGAAGGTTGTTCTGGGAACCCTTTTGTTCCGAACGCGAGTACGAAAACCCAAACACACCAAAAAAAGATCGTCTCCGGGGGTGATGTTTGGGACTAGTTCATATAGATATCACACCGCCACATACCCCCCGCCAGTTTTTTCGAATATGAACAAACGATCCCCTATTCGTGGCGGGGCATGAAGCAGTTTCGTCACTTGGGGGTTCGGCCCGTGCGAGACGGGTTTGGGGGAATTGCGTCATTTGTGTAACGGTTTTATTTATGTTGGTGAGACGACCGAGAAAATTCGCCCTTTGTGTGATGGCTTTGGGGGTTTTTGATAGATGGCGCCAAAAACCTGGGGGGCGCGTGAAGGGGGGGCGGGTTTCCCGCAAAGGCCAGGGTCACTCAATGAAGGTAGAAGGGTTCTGGGTACCTTCTGTTCCGAACGCAGAGAACCAATCACGTAAAAACGATCGCCCCCGTGATGTTGGTACTAGTTCATATAGATATCACACCGCCACATATCCAATTTCCTGATTTAATATGTACTCCCACCTCGAATCCTTCAAGTTTCAACAGAAAAGAAAATTGGCATTAAACATCAATTACAAAATAAGGAAATAAGATAATTAAATAAAATAAAATTTCCCCATCCAAAATATTTCAAAAAATATATAAAATTTTTTGCAGCAAAAAAAAAAAAAAAAAAAAAAAAAAAAACCCCGAGGGTAAAAAAAAGGCAAAATTACCACCCCCCTGGGCTTCTATATATAAGATCTATTATATCTTAAAAACAACTTCGTATATTGTAAATTGTAAGTAACGAGTGTTTCACAAACTGAGTTATTGTTACTCTATCTGGGTGTCATCTCTTTTTCACTAAACCTAGGTTCAAAATTACGAGGTCCGTCGGCAGCAGTCTTCGTGTAGCTTCAACGTGCATAAACAATAAAAGCAAATTAATTACTCTTTAACTGCGTTTATTTTTATTTCTAACACGCTTTTATTAGTTTCAACAGTATGTAACAGAATCTTGGAACTCGATTTTTACCCACTTGAGAAGGTCAGATTAATTCGAAATTTTGCATACTTGTCAAAAACCGCAATAACAATACAATAATTTAATAATTTTGTTCCATTGTCCTGGTCAGGATCATCAGGATTAACGATTTCCCATTTCCAGATTTGGCGAAAATTCCAACCCCATTTCTATATTTGGGACAATTTCCCCGTTGGGCACAAAAAGATTTTTAAAACAACCCTAAAGCGAAAGCGCTCTTGATTAATACAAATACAACAAACAAACAAAAAAAGGGTTCTTTTCTCACAAACTCTTCGATTCAAAACGTGTACGTTTATGTCTAATTCTGATGCAAGTTTCAGACAGAATATTGAACCCTTTTTTTGTGAAGAATATCATTGATTTTATACCTTCTTCCGTAATAAATATTTCAAACTTAGCTCTTCCAGATTTCCTTCAGTTGGCTGATTTTACATGTTCCAAACCAAGCTGTATCGACGCACTGATAGGATGCCAATGGGTATTCCAGATTCTAAAAAATGTCGCATTTAGGATTAATTCATCAATGAATAAATGATAGTTTAAAAAATTTAAAAAAACAAGCTTTTGTTGTAGATTGAACTCTAGAAATGGAAAAACAAATTATAGTTTAACAATACTAAAAAACAAGCTTTTATAGTTAATCGAACTAAAAGGTAAAAAAATAATTTTATATAAGAATAAAATGATTAACGAAAAAATTTAATGTCGTTGTTTAAAAAGCGGGGGGGGGTCGTATACATTTTACACTAACTCATCAATTCGGAATAAAACAGTAAAAAATAAACAATTAAAAAAACTCCAGCTTTTAAATGACTTAAATTTTCCGTTTCATTTTATTCTTATATAAATATTTTTAATTCATTCAAAAAAAGCGTGTTTTTTTTTTTTTTTAAAACTATAGTTTTTTTTTCTTTTTTTTATTCGATTACAAAAAAAGTGGGGTTTTTTTTTTTGGCCTTTTAAGCTATCATTTATTTATTTCCATTTTCAGAAAAACTGGGTGATTGTTTATATTACGGTAAGAAATTGCTGACGCACACAACTTTCCTTTTTCACATAAAGAACACTTTTTTTTTTTTTGTTGTATTTGTATTAACTTTGAGCGTTTTTGCCTTAGGGTTATAACTTAATCTTTTAGTCGCCAAATCTGGAAATGTGAAATTATTAATCCTGATGATCCTGATCAGGACAATTGAATAAAATTATTAAATTACTGTATTACGAACGGTGCTTGACCAGTGTGCAAAATTTCAAATTAATCCGACCTTTTAAAATGGGTAAAAATCGAGTTCAAATATTCCTTTTCCCGGGGGGAAGCTAATAAAAATTATTAAAAGGCCCCACTTTGTTTTTTTGTTTTTTTCTGTCTCTTTTTATTTCCAATCATTTCTAACGTACATTATGATTTCTTAAATTGTGTACCTTTTAAAACTCTCTCGAGAAATATTTCTTAAAAAACTAAACTAAGATAAAACTCCCATTCAAAAACTAGAACCTCGTCAAAGTTCCAATCTAAATAACATGTCAGATCTTTTATGCGACTATCAGCTCCAGCAGAAGTCGGTTTCGTCTGACACCTTAACAACAGCTTGAACAACCCAGAGGTCGTTGTCTATATTAACGTGACGCACGTCTAGAAGCAACGTGTATCTCCCGTGTATCACATAAAAACTGATAATCCCTTTTTATCTCCAAAAGGAAATAGATAAATCGAGCAATCAAACAGTAGTAATCAAACGATAGCGTAGAAATCAATCTTGTTTTGATACTTAACCACGGCACGTGTGGTTAAAGAACTTTTTCATGGGGTTGTTTTTTTGACATTATTATTTTTTTTTTTTTTTTTTTTTTGTTAAAATCATAGAGTTTCGCAATGTTGTGGTTGTTATTTTCTAGAAGGCATTTTGCGAAATTAAAAGACATAATCAGATTTTTTTTTCTCCCGAAGCTAAATATAGGTTAAAAAATGACATTCAGTTGACGTTCTTTGCGGTTATTTAGCAAAGGAAAGTTTTTATATGTGTGTGGTGTCTTTCATTATGTATTTCTGTTTAACCTTTAATTATTTCCTAAATGTGTTGCCATTGTTTTTAAAAGGTGGTAGCCTATTAACGTCGCCCGGTATTTTAGAAAAAAAAGAAAATTTTTTCAACCTCTTTTTAAAAATTTTAAAACTTTTAAATACCCTTCATATGTTATTAAAAGCCCAATAACTAAAACCAAGCCGGGTGGACAGTTTTTTTCACTGGAGGTCAATCCCTTATTCCAAAAGGCACTCGACAATCCCTTTTTTTCCGGGCTCCTCTCAGTTTACTCCATGGCTCTCTGTTTCCACCCAGGACTCCGTCCTCTCCCCCCGGGGCTCTATCCCCCAATTTTTTTTCTCTCCGTCCCTCCGTTTCCGTTCTCTTCTCAAAATAAACCTTTTTTTTAAAACACCAGGGGTGGTTCCCCCCACCGCCCCCCCGTTTTCCCTCATTGGCGGGGCCCAAAAAAAGGTCTCCCCCTTTTCCCCCCAACATTCGTCTCCCATTTGCGCAGCAAACACAAACACATTCCTCTCTGTCTGGAATCCAAAAGGGGGCCATAGTTCTCATCCAACTTCAAAAATTCCATTCATCTCACCACCTGGGCCTCATAGCCCCCATTCTTTAAACACCGGGATTCTTTAGCCATTGTAAATTCCAGACCCGAAAGTCTGCCCCTTGTCAGGCCAGACAACAAACAATGACCCCATGGCCACCTGCTCTTGTCACCCAACGTCTGTTTGGGGCCCCAAAAAATTCAGATGAATAGAGGGGTGGGGTTCACCCCAATCGAAGACGTCACACTATATATTTATTTCTGAATTTTAGAAAATAAATTTAGAACGTGTAAGAGGTAAATGATTTTGTTTGTCCCTTCATGTGTTCGCCACTAAAAATAGATTCTTTTAATTTGTAGGAAGCAGTGATGTAACCGGAAGTAATATTCGATATATTTTGAACCAGCGATTCTTAAATTGTAATCCGTGGACCCCTGCGGGTCCCCAGAGCTTTTCTAGGGGTCCGCGAAAGTCTCTCATAAAAAAAACTTATAAATGTGCCATCCTAGACGATACAACTATAATACAGTACTTGTAAAAGAAATACCACACCATCTTTCTACATTAAAATTTTTAATTAATATAGTTAATTACATTATTTCAGATTAGTATTTTGTAATACTTTTAATTAGATGTTTACTATTATAAATTAGATGTTACATGAAAGAAAAAAGTATTAAAAATGTCTGTATAAGTAGAAGAGGCAGGTTATTGAGGAATCTTTGCATCCCTTAGCCATGAGTTAGGAGACGGGGAGGAGTGTTCAAAATCTTTTCGGGTTCACGGCGTCAGGTTGATACAAAAAGTGGGGGCCCGCGGTGATAGAAAGTTTAAGAACCGCTGTTCTAAACCACTTGTGACGAGCCTATTTGCTTACTTCCTACTAATCCTCTTGGGGAATAATGGTTCTTTAAATATTATTCTATTGAAAACTTTCCTCCGAAGAAGAAGACGCGAATTATTCAAAGAAAGGCTTGTGTTTAAAGATTAACTTTCAAGATCGAAATAGAGAGATGTTAGAAGCTAAACGGATAGTAGCAATTTACGTAAAACTAGGCGAGAGCGCTTCGTAGAATATTTTATTAATATTAAGATTGACGATTTGGTCAATTAGCTGTTTAAATTGGATTAGAGTCGGCTTGAATTAGATTACTTTAGAACGTACCTTCAGATGTTTAGAAGGTGTATTGCCAGGACGTGCTAAGAGTAAGTGATCCGATTTATAAGTATACCTCAAATTATCTTGTCTACCTCGCTCTATTGCTCCCATATTTATCTATTGGTGCATTTCTTAACTTGGGTTGTTGAAATTTGTGACGTTGTTGAGAATTATTAATAAATTGAGTTTACCTTGACTATGGTTAATCTTCCTTCTAACCTTCGTGTACTAATAGATGGGACCTCTATCCATTATACATTGTTTGGAGTGATATTTTTTAGGACAGGGGCTGCGGTAGCTTAATGGTTATGGTCACGAACTCGTAGCCGACGTTCTTGAGTTCGTGCCCTAGTGCCACTGAGGACCTGTCGTGTAGAGAGGCTGATGAACGTTACATCTGTGTCATGGTTCAATGCCCTTGTGTTGTTTTATTGGGCAACGTTAAAAATGCTCACTCAAGTTAATTTCTCGGACAATAATTGTTGAATGATTGTAAATTGAAGTCCCTATCGGAGATGGATTTCATACATTTGAGCCACAGTCAAATGATGACAGCACAGCAGATCTTTCAACGATATCAAGACTTTTACTCCTGATTCGATGATCAGATAACGATTAAGAAAGTGTTTTTTTTTATGTGTTTTAATTTTATTGAATCACATAATAAGTTAATTTAAGAGCAAACATATGCCAATTTACTATAAGAAATCAAATCAATTATATCATTTTTGCAGCTTAAACTCATTATACAAACTAAATTACAAGTACATGTTTAAATTATAATAATTATAACACATACCGTAAAATCCGGTGTATAACGAGCAGCCATACTTTCAAGCTGCATTTTTTGATTTTTGGGTATATTCGCTGAAAAACGCGCACCCCCTTTTTTAGGAAGGAACCTGAAGTGTACGTGTGTAATTTTGTTGTTTTGAAGAGGTAGCGCGAACAGAACTTTCAGGGGAAGGGGGTCAGGTCGAAAAGTCCACCATTCTTGTACCATGCTCCTTTTGATTTTATCGATTTGGGGAACAAAAAACAAAAAAAAACTAATTGTTGAATAAATAATTAGTATTAATTAATAAAATTAATCATTAAAAAATATTTAATTAACCTTTACGTTTTATATATTTAAAATTATAATCAATCTGGAAAAAAAATCAAGGGTTTTGGGGGGTCGGACCCTAGGAGCACCCTTGCTGCCACTGTTTTGAAGTCATTTATTCGAGATATCTCCAGAATATGAAAAAATAATATACTTCTAGAACTACAACACTTTAAGTTCATTAGAAATGTTATTTATTTTAAATAAACAGTATTCAGATCTATGTAGAAGTCTTAATTTTTTTCTATGCTCTTCCTATTTTTTATTTTTAAAGCTCTCATTTTTATACCCGGCGTATAACGCGCACCCTTAAATTTCGATCTTATTTTTGTGTTAAAAGTGCGCGTTATACGCCGGATTTTACGGTAATTAAAATTGTGTGTGTAAGCGCATACCATTTACATAAATAATTGAAGTGTATTTTAGAGATTCCAAGGCGAAATATTAAACATGTTTCGTCGGGATGTGATTCTTATGAGAAAAAATACAATAAACTGAAGAATTTTCTTGCAAAAGACATTTCTAAATTTTAAAAAGTCTGTTAAGCTTTTTTTCCTAGTGAGAGAGAGACACACAAGAGGAGGGTTTGAGGGTTCAACCATTTTAAAAAGGTGCAGCCCTCCGGTACCTCCGGTTCCCACAATGTAGCCAGCGATCCAAAACAAGTTGCCCATCTTTGTAGCAGTACATAAATGCATTAATTTTCAAAAGTTCAAATAAAGTTTCATTACTTAAAGGCATATGAGTGAAAATAAATTTTTCTGCATGACCTCCTAAATAAACTGCTGTTTGTAAAAAAAAAATACAAGACCATAAAGGAATCATCAGAATTAAATGCAATTTAATGCACAGACGACTTGTATAAGTACAAATAAATGACAAAATTTTCAAAGCAAAAAAACAATATTAAGTATCCAAAATCAGTATTTGATGTAGCCACCACGCGCTGCAATAAGTGCTGCTATACGACGTGACATGGAGTCAAACAGATTTTGAATGTCTGCTTGTATAAGAGAATTCCATATTGCTTGTATGCGCAGCAAATTTCGTCTTTTGAAGCTGCACGAGCGAGACGCCGACCAACCAAATCCCACACATGCTCAATAGGCGACATATCCGGCGAATAAGCAGGTCATTTCGACGGTGCCTGTTCGGTTTCTCCAAACTCGCATTACTGTGAAACTGTTCCACAGGACACGAGCTCCTATTGCGTGATAGGAAAATCCTTTCCGAAGACCGATAATCTTCCCCATTCAAACTCCTTAAGTTGTTAGAATTTCTCCTTATTTCGTCGTGGAGGCTTACTTAGGTCTCGCTAAATGTTCTCCACTAACAAATAATCATTTATTTTCAACGTCCCGCTACAGCCCTCTATTTATATGCTTTCAGCATCAGTTCAGAGGGCGCTACGCAAGCCACGCATGCGCGGGGGCTCTGAAACTTTACTATTTTATGTAACATCCTATAACTGATATTTGCTGCAAAGCTCATTTAATTCTGATAATTCCTTCATGGTGTTGCATTTTCTTACAAACAACAATGTAAGAACAAATAAATTGTGGTATGGCATTTTTAAAAAAAGATACAAATTATTCATCGTAAATATTTATAAAATAAAAAGTGATGTTATTAATTACCACTTAAAACTTAGAAATTGAGAATTATTTCTCATCCACAAACCAAGATTTATTTGTAGGCCCAACAGACAGAAACTTCTGATTTATCCTTGAAGACCTTCCTGACTCACAGACTTAATATCTTAGAAATCTACTCTGAAGGAAAAGAGAGCAAAGATATTTTAATACCCCTAAAATATTTGCTTAATAGCAAATAGCGAGGCAATTTAGCAATTGAAACAGACAACTCTAAGCTATTATTGATACTAGTACGAAATAAATGGGGTAGTTTGCCTCTAATAACAAAATTGATATTATCTAAATGGGAAATTAATTATCCTTTCGGGCGATATTAAAAAGTAAGTTCACGTCTGAATATGTAGTAATTATAATTGATATGCGAGAACACTTTTTATTTATTTATTTATTTTCTTATTCAGAACTTGTTTCTAGTAAACTGGTAACTAAACCCTACTATTCAAAAAAAATCTTTAGAAGAGATGAAGTCGGGAAAGAGAAACTCTAGGTTCTTGCTTTAAAATTACTGATAAAACACATGCTTTAAAAAATTTAATCTTTACTAGTGGCCTCCTCACGAATTCTCTCTCCTTCATACGCCATTGAAGTATTATTCACTTTCTTTTAAATTTTGATTCAAAGAACAAATATTCTATAGAGACTGTCTTCGCATAATGTTAACAAATAGAACCCAAATGCGAAATACTGTGAAATACATTTTATGCGAAAACGCTAAAGACGAAATATCGGTTTAAACGAAATAATATAACAGTCTGCTATGTATTTTCAGGCATTTTTTTTCTCTTAAGAAGAAACGAAAATTTCCTTTATGGGAATGAACAAAATACGAAAAACACCAGCTGCGCAGACGAGGTTTAAATGAAAGAGGTGGTTTGATATGTTTTGAGTTGAAATGAAGCTGACTTTAGCTTTGAAATACCCTCGAAATCGCCAGTGACACGAGCCAACTTTGTTTATCTATTTTCACCCCACTACAAGTGCCACACAAAAAAATCTCATTTCTCAGCTGGCTTTGGAATCGAGTCGTTTAACATCAAAAACTACTTCTATCCCTTCAGTTTCGTGTTAAACGATTTTTACTCTATTTTTTTCGAATATAAAAAAGTGCTCTAACATTCTGGCTTCCCAATCCTGTAGAGATTAGCATATTTTACCGTGCAACTACATTTTATCTGAATTAATCCATCTTTATCGTTTAATTTGATTTGATTTCAATTTACGTTACACTTTGAAGCAAGAGGAAGGGTATCGGTGACGAACCTCATAATTTTGAACCACGGTCAAGTGACGAGAAAGAAATCTGAGCTGACACCCCCTCTCCTAACTTCCACACCACTCCAACGGAGGGACTTTGAGCCACGTCAGATTTAACGTGCATCAGTCCCTCTGCGCGGAGGTGTAAAGGCTTGGCTTGCAACGTTGTTTTAATTGATAGAAAAAGAAGGCGCTGCTGTGGATGGTGGCACTGGTTGCTTCCTTCATCGGGGAAAAGACTGGAATGTGGAGATGGGGTTAAAACAGGGTGAATCTTAACAGGTGTGCAGCGCTTGCACTGCTCGTGGATGGCCGAAACAAGAGCGGCAGCATACAGTTCTATCAATCAAGCAAAATTTTTACGAATTTCTCAAAATGAAACTTATACGAAATCGAAAAAACATGCTGAATTTGAAACAGTTATTGAAGAATCAAAGTAGGTCCCGATTTCCCAATAGTATAGCATAGTTTAAGAAAAATAGAATGTTAGTGCTAAGTGTGTTGGTCCAATGTTCATTAACGTCCACTTTTTACACACATCCAGCATTTGATTGCAAAATTCGTGGCAGAGCTGGCAATACCACAATAGAAATGGTGTCTTGCTTATCAATGGCACTGACGGTGCATTGCGTAGATCGATGCTTAACAAAGATGTCTCAATAATGATTTTTGTGAAAGTTGGTTTACGAAGACATCTCTCTAATATGATCAATATTACCTAAGATAGAAGTGTTCAAGTTCAATATGCATTGGGAGAATTGAATGATAACTTTTTCCAATTGAATGATAACTTTAGAGTTTAGGAAAAAACAAGTAATATAAAAAATTTTAAAAAAATTAAGTCAATTCCTACTTAGATCAACAAAGAAAAATTTTATTTTAGCTACTTTTTATTAAATAGTTACAATTAATATAAATATGTATACACATATGACAGAATCACAACATTAAGTGGTAATTAATTTTTATTTATTATCATGAAAGTATCGTGTTGTTATCCCAAGCAATCATGTATATAAAATTTCAGTTCAACTGAATGCTTTAAAACTTGAGAAAAAAACATTTTCAAGTTTTGTTACAAGTCACCAAAAGGGTCGCGATGTCACCAAAAATGATGCCAACGTGGCTGTATTTGTAATTCTTTAAATAATTAGTTTTAATCAATTAATTTTTATTAATTATAATTAAATTGCTGTATTGTCATCCAAAATAATCATGTATATAAAATTTCAGCTCAATTGAGAGGTTAAAAATGCGTTTTATAAACGATTGAAAATTCCACCAAGATAAATAGGTAAATAAATATATAAAGAGTGTGAACTATAATAGTAGAGGAATTGAAAAGGAAAGAAAAGTTAAAGTTATTTTTGTCTCTATTTGCATTTTTATTGATGTTTTACTTTTCACTCAACAGGTAGATGAGTTTATTACTTCATTGTCAAATATATATTAGTCAAATTATGAAGCCTTTTCCACAGGGGCGGCACATTAAGTCTTAGCACGGACCTGAGATCGGTCCTGGATGAAAAGTTGTCTGTAGAAGATTCCTAATACTCTATGTCTTGTATAATTATAAATAAAGTGGTGCGTGTTTTAATTAATTAATAATAAAGGGTAAATCCGGTGAATGATAGTCATGTTTTCAATTAATGGCATGGCATTTTAACATTGGGTCTTGTTTAGGACCGGCTCTAGAAGTTTTGCCGTCACGGACAAAAATGGAAAATGCCACCCCTCTCTCTCAATTTATAAATATTAGTTTAAGATTTAAAAAAATTCAAAAGAATTCGAAATTAAGGACATAACTACTTGTTATTATTTAAAAAGTGAAATGTAAGAGAAGGAATCGTCCATTTAAGCAGGCCAATTTCTTCGCAAAATAGACTACTGATGGTGGGGATTACAAGCGTTTGTTTTAACTTATAATAACTACATTCAAAACTAAAATAAAACATCTCCTCTGTAGCTCTCCATCTACCAAAGCCTCTTATTACCCTTGTCCCCTTTTGAATAGCTGACACTGGGCATCTGGGGTGAAAGGAATGTCTGTTTAACCTCATCCGGGGAAAGAGGGGGAAAGCTACTAATGGAAAACGTAAAAATTAAATTTCATTCTTTGACATACTCCCCCTCGAACCCTTCGGGTTTTGGCAAAAAAAAAACTGTCATTAAATATACAAAATACAAAAAAAAAAAATAAGATACGTTAATGAGATACCAAATTCCCCCCCAAATATTTGAAAATATATTAAATTTTTGTAACAAAAAATTTTTTTTTTTTAAATTACCGACCAAGTTTGCCCAGGGCGGATTTTGGGCCTGAGGCCCCCCTTTGGCCCCGACTTGTACTTTTGGGTTTTTTTTGTCCCGACTCGACAAGGCAGCATTTTTTTCTGATTTGAAATGTGTTTTGTATTTTTCTTTCCTATACGATAATGCTAAATAAGCTATCACATGACATATTAAAATGAAAAATTACTCATATATGGTATAATTTGTATTTTTAAAAAACAGGTGTATGAATTACACCAGTGCTTCTCAAACTTTCAATACTTGCGACCCAATATTCCAAATACTAATTTCACAGGCATTTCACTCCGTACAATATGTGTATTGAATTTCCAATAATACTGTACTCTCTCTTTGACGCTAAAACTGCAATATGATTTTAACCTCTCCACCATACTTAAATGTATAAACGTCTCTTTCCTAGCCAGGTAAATTGTCCCGGACGATATCCCATACGTCTTTCTAGCTTTCACGATCTTTTCTGTTCACTGCTATCCATAAATTATTCCGAAGGCTTTGGAATGCAATAAAGGGCCTTAACAATGTTTGAGGATTTACTTTTCCAGATAATTTCTTGTTTTATTCCCTTTCTCTCCCCACCCCTCCCAATACGCACGTGCA
Source organism: Trichonephila inaurata madagascariensis (assembly GCA_019973955.1). Lineage (NCBI taxonomy): Eukaryota > Metazoa > Arthropoda > Arachnida > Araneae > Nephilidae > Trichonephila > Trichonephila inaurata. The sequence continues at coordinate 114,106 of BMAV01020905.1, read as the reverse complement.
TACGTACGAGCAGTGGCATTGTGAAGTGAATTGCGTAACTTTTAGTCACACTTAAGGGTTGAAGTATAAGCTTGCATGCAAATTATCAGGATATGTGTTGAATACGCACATAATTTTATATATGACAAGCCTATGTTAGGTCACTGCTGATTATTAAAAGCTTATTCTTAACTGAAGTATTATTAAATTAATTATAAGGTATTGTTCAGTAAGGTTCATTTCAGTAAGGATACATTTATAAATGTAATTATATCAGTGTAAATTATTTCATTATGTCCAAAATGTATTTTATGCATTTTATTTTCGGTAAATTAATATTTTAAATAATCTTTTGTTTTCTACTTTTCAATATACTCACTTACTAGGATTTATCACGCCCCCGAAGTGCGCCCCTGAACTGAAGCACTGAATTACACAACAGATGTTCGCAAACTTTTTTGTCTCATGATACCTAGCCTTGTTTTTCGGTCTACTTAATACTCAATTTTTGCAAATTTACCAACTCAAATTTCTTTTTGACAGCTAGTACTACTACGTACTTTAAAAGAAATGTATTTCTAACTGTAGTGAAGTATAGAGCTCAAAACTTAATTTAATTGATTTAACATGGGCTTCATAAAATTTAATTAATCCATAAAATAACTGTTATGTAAAATAGCAACAACAAAGCGTACTTAATGAGGGGTGAATCAGGTGCTTCAATAACAAATCTTCAACGTTTGCTATCAATCTTGTCAGGTTTAAGCTTAAATCTCCTCTGTTAGTAGTGTCCGTTTCTCCATTTCCCACTTTTTTTTGTTTTGTTTTGGAGATTTACAACCTCGCTGAACTTTCTCACGCTGTTCCATAATTTGAGATAAGTAACAGATATGTGTGTCTTTTAAAGCCAAAATTGCTGATATCCGTTTCTAAACTTTACTTTAGATCTTCGTTAGTGCCTATTCCGACAATATTGTAATTTGACATTTTTTTTGTTCGATGTTACTATCTGAATTCATTGCCTATTGTGGTACCATAGTCAAAGCATTCTCAAACCTAGTTTCAAAATCTGAATGAAGGGCATTTAAATGTTGTACGTAGATTAAAATTTTCTGACAGATATTCTGTGAAAAATTGCGAAAATTCGTGAACTTCAATATTATACTTCGTTAGCTTAATTATAGAAAGAAACACTAAAATGGTCCTTGTTCTAAAAAAAATTTATGCTATGACCTGGTAACAGCAAATAACCTACCATTAAATTTAGTAAATAAATCTATATATATTAAATAAGTAAAATTTGGTTCCTGGATAAAATTTTCTTTTAAAATTAAAACCACGAACTGGTTTAATGAGAGCCATTCAGTGGCGCACATAAATGGGGGAACCCTCCCCAAAACCCTAGATGCCTATATTTGTAAAATTTATAAATATTTTATTTAGAAATTAATAGTTAATTTTATTAATTAATGCTAATTATTTATTCAATAATTAGTTTCTTACTGTTTTTTGGTCCCCAAAATCGACAGGAGCATGATATAAAAATGGTGGACTTTCAACCCATGGGACCTCACCCCCTTGAAAAATTCCTGAGTGCGCTACTGGAGCCACTACTATAGACCCCTCCATTTACACCTCGTGGGACTCTATATTACTTTTCGAAGATGTAGACTCTGTGGAGGACGTCATAGACCCCTGGAAGTTAATATAGACCACTTTGGGAATCAATGAATTACATTACAAGTTTTCTTGAAAAATGAATAATTTTTTCCCCTAAAATGTACTCCGCATTTATTTAAGGCTCTCGTATATTTGGCAGACAGCTAAAAGAAAAATGATTTATTTTGTAGAAAAAACGCTGATCTGGCGTAAGATCATTTAAAAAATATCAAAAAGAAAAAAAAAATCCTAATTCTTTTATTTCATTTTGTAAAGAGTTCTAATATTTATATGAAATGAGGTAAAAATGAATGAAAAACAACGTCACCTCAGGAAAATTTGTTCGACAGCATTCTTATATAAACAATAAATATTCCCTTAATTCTATTACTTGCTTGAACATTGCTTTGCAGCATTTCGTATTGAGGTCACCGTGAAATTTGCAATGCTTCCTTCGAAAAAGATAAAAACAGAAATAAGCACATTTTTAGACATTCATGAACATTAGAGTTAAAAATACAATTCCACTGCCCTAAAGCGAAAATATTTAATAAATAATAGTAAAATTTGTAATTAAATAATTTGTTTAAAAGAATTTTATAGTGCTTCCATTGTCAATTCAGTAATAATAAAAATGTTGCCAAAGACGGTAAATATATATGTATATATAATTTTTATCTATTTTTCATAATTATAAATATTTGTTCTACCTATCTATTCTAAATGTCGTATAAGATAACTATTTAATAATGTTTTAAAAATCACTAAAATCATATTGTGAATTAGAGTTGTTTATTTTAAAAGACTAACAATGAACAAAATTTATTATTAAATTATTATATTTTTTGTATTTATACGAATTACGGTAACAAACAAGCTGATTTGTAAAGATGAAGAATTGAAAAGGAAATTAATTATGTTAAGACAAGTTACCTTTCTCGCGATAAACAAGGAGAAAATATTTAGTACACATTTTGCTCAAGAGATGGCGACGTAACACCAATTCACGACAAGTTTTCTCCCTATCTGAATGTAATCGCGTCTCTCTCTCTCTCTCTGTTTCTCTATTTTTTTTTAAAGACAATTTAAAAAAGTTTGTTATCTTAAATTTGTTGCAGCTTTGTTTGGTTCGAAGAGTTATTCTTTATGTTTTCATGGACAAGTTTTAAATTCAAAATATTTATTTTTATCTCTAAATTAAATTATAATGATGATGTGCCAAATATATAAGAAAATATTAATTATATTTTATTCTTTATTCAGTAATTTAAAACAATATAAGAACTTTTAGATACTGAAACTTTTAAACTTTCAATGAATTTCATTAAACTAATTAAGTAAAAAAAAGTGATCTTATACAATTAAATAAAATTGTACTAATTACATGGTGCAAAATTTTTTCACAGGGTTAACTATTTTTCTTTTGAATTTAATTAATGCATATAAAAGTCAAGAGTTTTTAAAAACATTCATTTTGAATGCTTGCACTCAAATTAAAAAAGATAGAGAGGAATTTGTTTTGCATGGACATGAAGCATATAACAAATACTTTCTATAACTATAAGTATAAAGAATTGAAAGAACAAAAAAAGGAAGAGGGAAATAAAAAAAAAAGAGAGAGAGAAAAATTCTCCTTGCTTTCATTTTTTTTTTTTTTTTGATTACTCATTTATCTATTTCTACAGAAGGTTTTTCCCTCTCTTTTTTCTTTAATTTCATCAAAGTGTGGAAATACAAGAGATGAAATTGATAGAGCAAAAGTCTGAGAATAAAAAAAAATAATGAAATTGAAAAATAATGCCAGAATTGAATTAAAAATAACAGTAACTGAATATTATTTTTGATCATTGTGATTTTAAAAAGACTGATAAAAGATATTGCAATGAAATATGCTTCGTTCATGAAAAATTCTGCTTTGAAAATAGTAACTCTATATCAAGTAATTTTAATTTGGTAATATTTAAAGAACATGATGGTATAAAAAATAATACAAAATTTTTAAAAATTAAGTTGTTAGAATACGTTAATGGGGTAAATTCGTGTGACGTCATAGTCACATTATATCTAAAAACCCATGTGTTTCAGCCAATCATTTAATAAATTTCTGTTGCGTTATAGTCACATGACAAATACAATCACGTGTTTCCAGTCAATCAGTTCAGGCTCTTCGCTGTTGCCAACTTTTGCTTTTTACAGAAATTTTCTTTTAAAACTACATATTTGTCAACAATATTTCCGAACATTGACAAATAAAACCAATAATTTAAAATCACGATAACATAAATTTTTGGTATTTTTTTCCGTTTCGCCGCCAAATTTTCAACAAGCTTTTGGTGACAATACCCAATATGCACATAAAAAAAAAAGTTAATAAATGTTAGTTCTCATTGCTTTTTCATCTATTTTTAATCTTTTGAAAAAGACATCACTCATAAGAAAAAACCGTGACTTGTTTTGAAAATGTGGTGGAAAAAGGTTAACCGTTTGGCGCCAGCTGTATCATTTTTGGCGACTTTATCGCCTGTACCAGCAAAGCGGAAAAGTTCGATTTTTTTCTTAAATTTTGAAACCTTTTGAAGAATTTTAATAATTGAACATCCTTACCAACTTACCGAAATTTTAAAGTAAAAATTTTAAATTTATGTCAATTTTTTAATTCAATGGAACCACTGGTTCACCTTCATTGACCACCGAGAATTTAGCCCATTTATTTATATATAAAAAAAAACCGAATGAATAGGTAAAAGGAAAAAGAAAAAATATTACATTATGGGCTTTTGTTTTTATTTATTAATAACCTCAGGGGTTTTTTTTTTTTTTTCCCCAAATTTGGGGTATAGGAAGGAAAAAAAAAAAAAATATTTTCTTATTAGGAGTTTTTTGTTTTCTATCCTTATTGTTAGGGGTATAATCTCACCTTTTATTGATTCTTTTTTTTTCTTGTAAATTTTAAATTTGATTTAAATTTCCAAAAAACGTGGAAATTGTTGTATTTAAAAATAATTATATAATATAAAATTTTAAATACTTCCCCGAAAAGTTCGTTTTAATTTTTGTTGTGATTTTTTAATTCAATTTTTTTTAATATTATTTAAAATAAAAACGGGTGGATATTTTGTTTTTTAAAAAAATTTTTTTTATTTTTTATTTTTTTATTTATTTAATTTTTAAAAAATCAAAAAAAATGTGTCGTTTAAAATTTTTTAGATTGCTGTATTCTATTTAACTGCATATCTTTATGTTTTTAATTAAATATTATAAAATTTTTTAAAAAAATCTCATGCTGCATACACAGTTAAATGAGCAAATAGTTTTTGACAGAATCGAGTTTCGCGTATTTTTAACTTTTTGGTTGCGTAGGCTATTATTCTAATGATATAACACAGGGAATTCAGAAACCCCAACAAGGGCAGTGGAGTAACGTACCCCCGCAACCCTTTCAATCAAGCTTTTGGGCCCAGGGTTTTAGGAGGCCCCAAAGTCTGACTGCCACCAAATACTTACCATTTGTAAAATCCAATATTTGAGGGCATAAAACCTGACTTTGCAGGGGAGGGGGGAAATGTTCTCCGTTACGCCACTAAACAAAGGGCCCAAAAATTCCCATGGGGGGGAGGGGAACTAAAAAACTCATGGATGAAGCACTGAGGGGGGAAATTCTATAATTAAAATTAAAATCCGTTGATCCGTTTGACACATAGGGACAGGGAAAATGAGAGGGGGTCAAAAAATGGCTACGTTTATTTTTCTAAACCTTAAAATTGTATTTGTTTTATGCTCAAGAATTGGCTGCAAGCTTGGCACATTTTTTTTATAAACCTTAATATTATTTCTTGTTATAATAATATACATATTTCTGAATATTTCGTCATACCTTTCTGCAGCCTTAAAATTTACAAACGTTTCATTTCCAGCTGAACATGTGCAGTTGAAGTTTATTTGGCAACCATTTAAATGAGATGGCCAAACAGTAAAAGTGGTGTGGAAGTTAGGAAGTCCGAATTGAGGTCTGATCATGGTTTCAAAACTAATAGGAGCGTTTACAACAGGTGTATGTGTAACTCCAGAGAAATATTGAGAATAAACAGATCAGCTCTTCATAGAGATGAATTTCAATATCTCATGTTGATGATACACATACATTTTCCCAAATTCATCATTGGGAAAATAAAAATCTTTAAAAAAAAAAATTTCTTTAATTTTTTTATGAAGATTTCCAAATTCAAAGTCGTTTCGTTTGTAAATTCATAAATGTAAAGACTGAAAAATCTTTTAATGGAATGCCAGAAAATATATAATGATTTGTTGTCCAAAAAGTAAATGGGATTTGATAGAATGAGCGTCGAAATAAAATGTGTGTGATTACGCGTAGAAAAAATTGTGATTGAAATATATATAAAATAATACTAATAATAAATCAAGAAAATATGTGATACCAGATGAAAAGTAAATTAAGTTTTTGGCCTTGATAGCAACATTAAATAGTCTCTAAGAAGTGTTGTAGTAAAACATGTTTTGCAACACATGGTTCATAGAATGGACTTAAAATGTTGGATAAAATTTTATTTACTTCATTTTATCAGCAATGATAATGTTTATTAAGTAGTGTCCTATTCAAGTGTACTAAGCCAGGGTCAATTAAAAAATTTCGAAAAAATAGTTCTACTGCTAAAATATAAATAATTTAAAAAAAAAGTCTTTAAGAATAAAATTATACTTTAACTCTTAATTATCATTAAAATATTTACAGCAAAGGGTTTTTTTTTTTGCAAATTGCAGTTTGTATGTGTTGTATATAGCGGCGCGCACACAAGGGGGTGTCCTAGGGGTCCGGACCCCCCCAAAGCCTTTGATTTTTTTCCCCATAGTATATAGTACGTAAAATTTAATTAAAAATTTGTTATTAATGATTAATTTCATTAATTAATGCTAATTATTTATTCAAAAGTTAGTTTTTTACTGTTTTTTGTTCCTGAAAATCCACAAAATCAAAAGGAGCATGATACAAGAATGGTGGACTTTCAGCCCTGGACCCCCCCCTTGAAAAATTACTGTGTGCGCTACTGGTTATATATGATAGTTTTTAATACACTTTAGATTTTTTTAATACTTTTTCGAATTTATTTATTTTGGTAGTCGTATAATTTAGTACAATATAGTGTATTCATTTTCAATACAAAAAAAAGTAGAAATTTAAAAAAGAAAAACATTTCTTATAACAGCGGCACGTGATAATGGAAAACATTACAAACTTTTTAATGTTTTACATTATATGGATGATGAATTAAGACTAAAAATCTAGATTTACAAAGAAAAATCATGATGGAAAATTGTTGAAAATAGATTTTTAAAACACAAGATGACTGGAAACCTAAAATTTTGCTAAATAATTCAAAGCCATGATGGATTCTGAATGACTCACATGTTAAAACACAACATTCGTTAAATCTAGTTAAAAAAACAACGAAAGACAAGTTTTAATTTTTCAGTCAATTAGGGTCATAAATATATTTTAGAGTTTTAAACACAAAATTTGACACATTTTTACAAAGACTATAAGTGCAGTCTGTAAAACTCTTCTTACTTTCACACAAACATCATTACTGCTGAGTATTCGAAAAACCTAACAGTCTTGAATGAAAGTAGTAAAAGCAATAAAATGAACCTACAAAACAGCGAATAAAAATAAATAAATAACAGCCGCAATAAAACCATTGAAGTAACATAAAAAAAGACAAAAATGAAAAAGAAGAGCCAAATTTATCAAGATCCACACACACTTATTCTCTACGGGAAAAAAAAAAGGAATCTACTAAAATACAAATAATCCCTATTGGAATAACAACACAACTCCAAGTCTCATCGAGAGAGAGAAGAAACTTTTCCCCCACCAGCGCAAGAAAATAGTCTCCCTCTCTCAGAGCTGTAACAGCACTGATCGTTGATTGCTCAGCTGGTGAAGCTCCGCCTTCTCGTGCTGACGTCACACTCGATAACGCGTTCTACAGAAGCTTGAAAAGTTGGAACCAGTGGGCTAACGGTTCGCACTCTTACGGTGATTGTGCGCGAGCGTTGTGCTGTGCTAACACATGCGAAAAAGTAACCAACTATGCTTGTCGTGTATTTGTAACAGCGGTGTTTTTTACGGTGTCTGAGAAAGCACTTACAACAATATAAGAGTTCCATATTAAATGCTTATTCTATCCAGGCTTAAAACAAGAGCGATTGCAACCTACTGGTTGTTGATCAACAAGTGGGGTTTATTTCTGTGATTTTATTTTACTTAGCGCTCTTCAAACAAGTGTGATTCCTAAATCGGATAGAAACATCATGACTCTCATGTGTATCGAACGTTCACAGGTAAGAATACTTTTAACTAATTAGTTTTAAGTTTAGAAATGTTATCAATTTCATTTAATTAAAATATTACATTGATTGATTTCGAATTTGGCATATGTTTCTTCGAAGATAACGAGTAAAATTTTTGCTGCCAGCATCATGTATTTGATAATTATTTATTTAATGAATTGTATAATTGGTCACTGTAGTCGATTATATAAATTTTTAATGAATTGTTTTCCATAATTGTTCCTACGCAAAAACTTGATTGTAATTATTTTTTAAACCATCAAATTAGTTTTTGTTTTTATTTTGATCGCGGGATATAAAGTGTCGGTCAATTTTTTTTTTTAATTTTTTTTTGCATTTAAGATAATGCAGCTTATTAACTTACACCATTTCTTCTTAAAATTTTAATGAATTTGTAATATTTTGAGAAATGAGAAAAGAAACAATGTTTGTTTCTCTAAACATTGTTTTCTAAACAATAATGTTTTATATTCACTTTGTTTAATTCAGAGATGTGCCATTCACTGGTTTACGATATTAATGTTAAAATTTAATGGTGAATTGTTATTAGTATTAATTTTTTGCATCAATTATAATTATCTCCCCATGTTGTTTATAATCCTTTATTAAAAGCATCGTATTTGTAGCTCAGAATTTATTTATTAAATATTCCACATTGAATATTTATTAAATATTCCATCCCTTACGATTCGAAAATCGCACACACATCACTTGTTATTATTCAAAGATATAATGTAAACAATTAAATTTTGTGCTATAAAACGTTATAACAGTAAGAATGTTTTATTGATTTTCTAAAAAATAATAAATTTTGTTTGATATTGTTCGTGTTTTTCTCGCCGGTGTAAATGAAAGGAAAAGTATGAATTGTCTGACTTGGAAACTTTTAATTGTGATTATTAACTAGCTGTGAAACATTTGCTGCTTCTAATTAGGCAATTTTAATTACTGTATCAATTTTTAATGAGCCTATTTGTTCATTTTTAATGAACTTACTAGTGAACCTAAGGCTCTATTTCTATCTGTAAAACATATTTTAGTTTGTGAAGGAACGTAACTCTTAAATACATGAAACGGAAGAGTTTTTTAAGATATCATCATCGGGAACTATGTCAGAAGAAAAAATAAAACTTGGAAGTTCTGAGAATTTATCTTACTTTATGTATTCCGGTCTTCAGTGAAACTAGTACTATAAAAAAGCCTTTGGCGAAACTGTTTCCGTATTTAAATAAATAATCCTTTGTAAAAGCTCTTCAAGATCCTCCTCTTTTAGCTCTTAAGTTTGTTACAATTTATTGAATGTGTGATGTTAATGGTTATTTGTGCTAGTTTTTACTGAACTTTTTATCATTCAGTTTTTATTTCATTCTTTTTAGTATATTGAATTAATTCTATCTAAATGTTCTACTCATTTCTTACTTAGCTGGAGTAAATGTAAAACGTATGGAGGGATTAAAACGGAACATCCGTTGTTAAAGTATTGTAGTCTTTTGATATGTTTTCGAAGTTCAAAAATTTTATGACGAATTAAATAAGTTTCGGCGTTTTTAAATGTCTTTTTTCACTGTGATGGAGCTCATATTTACGAGGAAAAGGTCATTGGTGGAATTAAAGCAAACTGTGTATATAAATTCATATCGAGGTCTTTACTGATTGTTGTTGCCTTTAACGAATATTATCTTTGAAAATTTTGAAATATACATTCTGATAACATACACTCGGTATAGCTTCTTAATTCATTTCTGAGATAATTTATTCATCTTTTCTACCATATTCGTTCACGTAAGAGTGATCACCACAGAAATCAGCTAAGAACAGATTCTAAAGCTCGTTTTCTGTTTCAAAAAATATTTTATATATCTATGACGAGATTATGAGCATTATATTTGAAGTATGAGTTTAGGAATGTGAGGTTTTACTATTGATTCGTACGTTGGAAAAAATTGGAAGAGTTTGCGTCATTTTTTCGCTGAGAGTTAAGATTGACTTCTATACATTCTATAACGATTTAAAATCGTATTTGTGATTTGGGTTTTTATAAAATTGAAATCTCCAGTTGTAAGACATTCATCCTAACATCATTTCCATTTATAAAGCTATAAATGTTTAGAAAATGTGTACTTAAAAATTTTCTCCCCTGGCTGACAAATGATTATGAAGAAATTCGAATCCAACACGATATTAGAATAAGATGTAGTTAAATTTGTATCATAGTTTGGAACAATTGTTTTCATGTTATAAATATGAACAATGTCAGTTTCTCAATTAGTAATAATACCCGACGCCTTAGTGACAAAAAATAAATGACAAAATGAGTTGAAAATATCTCATTAACAAATTGAAGCTGACAATAATAAGAGAGGCTTAAGTCAGCGATTCTCAAACTGTGGGGCACGCCCCCCTAGAAGGGCTTGATACTCTTCGTGGGGTCACCAGCACATCGAAAACACTTAAAGTATAAAAATTATGATGCCAAAAACGATAGAGATGAGAGTAACGTAGACTAGACTATTTTTTCTGGTGACATTTGTACTTTAAGAAGTGGATGGTTGAGGAAATAAATTTTTTAGAAATGGATGATTAAGGAAATGTTTAATTTAATTAAAAATTATTTTGCATTCTGTGCCAATTTAAAAATTAGAACAGAAAAGTAACTTAATACTTTTCCTATTACTTAAAAATAACTTCATTCAGTTTATTGTTATTGTTTTAGGTAGGGGGCGGTGAAAATTAGGATTGAAAATTGTGTCACAAACATTTTAAGTTTGAGAAGCGCTGGTTTAGTAATATTTAAGATCAAATCAGTATTACAGTGTCATATAAATAATTTTATTCTCAAAGTATTTGTTAATATTACTGATGCCGAAACTTATTTTTTATGTGTCAACAACATTAAGAGTGAAGAGAAAAAAAACACCGGAAGATAGAGCACTTTCCAAAAAAGCTATCAGTGGAGCAAAACAAAAATAAATAACGCCAGCGACAGGGAAGTGAGTAAGGTTCTCATTTCGTGTAGCAGGTAAATAGGGAGACAGACCGGCAAAGCTGGTTTTTGCATCAACAATTGAATCTCAAGGTCGTAGGGGGGTTTCCAAGGCGGAGACGAGAATGTGAAAATATTGTTGTGGGTAGACCGGCGGAATGGAATCCATTCACTTTTTGAATGGATCTAAAAAGTAGAATTTGGGTTGTTGTGGAGTGGGAAGCCATGTTTGTTATGAAGTCTTGCTGACTGTTATGTTGTTGGTTGTGATATGAACTGCAATTAATTTTATTTAAGGAGGGAGTGCTGATGACACTAAATTTTAAGGAGGGAGTGATGACACTAAGTTCATTAGTAATCATTTTTTTTATAGTGAGAAATAGTTATAATAGTGGAAAAAACGTTGGCAGTTTACATTTTTGAAAAATATGTAAAGTTTTCAAAATCTTAAATTATGTAATAATACTTCAATTAAAATATGACAATTTGCTCCGATTAAAGATATTGCATTTTCTTTGAAGTATTTAATCTGGCAGTTTCATTGCATTACTTAAAAATAAAAGTTCGATAAAATACTAAATGGTATAGAATTTTTTTCCGATTTTTCACAAAAAAAATGCTGCAAGATACTGCCATGGAAAGAGAGGAAAATAATTTAATAATATCATTAAAGATCATGTTAAATTAAGAAACTTTTTTTTATCAAAGCTACTCGTAGTTTTTAGCACATAGCAGACGGAAAACAAACTTTTTGTTTTACTCGGCGAGAAAATAAGTATTTTTTCGATACTTTAAATGTACAACCGGTGTTTCTATTTTTAAAAGAATTTACTGGAAAATAATAATATAATTAATACTCCAAGTTGAATAAACCAATAATATATTGTAATTTTAATATATTGTAACAATATATTTCGCACTCAGTAATCAGTATGCATATATTTTTTAAAATATTACCTCAATCCATGTGTGTTCGTATCATTAGCGGATCATTAGGTCACAGTTTAAACAAGCGTGAAGAGAATTTTTTTATTGACTATTGGGTAATTGATTTGTGACCTACTAGTGCATTTTTCAGATTTCTTGCTTAGTGGCAAATAAGGAATAACAAGTTTTTTTTTTATCTCATTGTTTATATAATCCATTGTCATGTATTGATTTTAAATCACATTTTGTGTGTTCCAAGTCGCAAACATAATTTATTAATTCATTTTAAAATATTCGCTTGTTAATTCAATGTGTGAAAAAACAATCGTTTATACGCGAAACGAAAAGCGCTGTTTGCTTCGAAAAGAACGTTGCTGACGTTGCAAGCTTTGTATGTCGAGTAGAGGTGTTTATGTCTGCTTTGTGGCTGACTACTGTATGAATTAGAGAACTTCATTGATACACGAGTTAAAGTATTGCGCACTAGCTTAATACATTCTTTGTTCGAAAGCAGATGTAGTCGAAAGCTCGTGTGTGATGTGTGATTAATATGCTTTACTCTCGTTCTTTTTGTATTATGTAAATCTTTTGCGTAAACAAACAAAAAAGATGTTTGGTTTAAAAAATGCTTTAAAAAGAGCTTATTTTAATTCGATTTAAAAAAAAAGGCTCTAGTTTCATATCAATTTATAAAAAATTCATTCGAATGTGAAGCCTGAAGATAAATTTCATTTCACGGTGAGAATATTTGAGTATTTGAAGAAAATGCTATTAAAGTATAACGTATGCCAAACGATTTATCGCGCTCGAAAAATTCTTGAACTTTATTTGAATATTGAAAAAAAAAAATTGATTTATTAATTTAAAAATCATGTGTTTTGATACGTTTTTGAAATCTTTTCACTAAAAATATCGAAATAGATTTTGTGATTAAAAAAAACAAGAAGCACATTGTAATATTTTTTGTTAATAAAAGGACTTTTCATTTGTTTTTATCTAAAAATAACACATAAATATATGAAAATTTGTTGAATAATACGAATCAGCCATTACGACTCGGCTGTTCTATATTTGCAAACGATTTTTTTAAAATTTCGCCATTTTTTCTTGTAATTGAATCGTTGTGTAGTTATTAAAGATAGACTCAAATCTTATCATTTCAAATACGGCTAAAAACAACTTTAAAAAAAATTCTTCCACTTCGTAGAACAGAAAACGATTACATTGTTTTATTAAATAAAACTTTTTTTGCGTCATTTCTTGTAAGAACACGATTAGTATACGATATTATTGGGTAAAAAAAACACTTTAGTGAAGTATTAGGTCAGGTTTAATGCTATCTTTAAAGATACTTAATTCAGTATCAGTGACACCTATTTTTGCACATGATTACTCAACCTCTGCTGGATCACTCAACCTCAGCATTAGCTGGCAATAACGCCTTTACCCCACCCCCTTTTTTTTTCTTTTCTTATAAAACATGCCAAAGTCAACCGGCATCAATTCAGATCAATGATTTCGGTCTCTTGTTCTGTTTTGTGCGTGTTCTATTTTTGATTTTTGATTCATTTTTTCTTTCTCTTCTACCTCCTCTGGATTGTTACACTTACCGGATTTAGATTTCAACATGTAAATAAAACGGAACTTAGTAAGTTTATGTGCCGTTACACTTAAACAGTTTCGAACGATTCAGTGAATTAGTATGTTTAGATGAAAGTATATCTTCAATTGAACTTAAGATGATTTGTGTGATAGTCTAATTCAGTGATTCTCAACCTTTTTTCTGTTGTGGTACACTTTAAAGAATTTCAAAATTTGTGGCGGCACACTAACAATAAAATAAGATAGAAAGAATTTTACTTATCTGTATAATACACTATGCAAAATAGTTTGTGATATTAGTTTTCAATCTTAAATAAAATAATATGTACGAAATAGACAACAAAATGTTTATTTAGTGGTTAATTACTAATTAATTATAGGAATACATATTTAATGCTAAATTTCAGCTTGATGACTTTAGATGATTTCTTTTATATTTGGTTGTAAAAACGATAATTCCACTTTCATTTCGTCATCTACATTTAAAAGTCTCGATCTTTTCATTTCATTTTATATTTGTTAATGCTAAAAATCCGAATTTACCCAAATAAGATGTAGAAAAATTGTGACAATATTTTTAAAGCTTTTTTGGCTATTATCAGATGTATGGGTTATCACAAATGGATAACGAAACAAACCAAATTTTTCTATATCTAAGTTTGGAAATAATGTTAAGTCGAGAGTATAAGAATTTTAAAAAAAAATGGCGGCATAGTGGTTGAGAAACACTGGTCCAATTTTTGAAACTAACGCACATTGGCAGATAAAATGAATATTGTATTGTACTTACGTGAGTTTTATAATCTGGAATAGAGAGGAATTAGCAGTGTATAATATGAATTTAAATATGGAAACTTCAAGTGGTTACTTTTTTACGATTACTTTTTGTTTGAAGAAGTATAAATATAAACAATTTTTAACCTATATATATATATTAAACGCGCGATAATTATTCTTACTAAAACAGAAAGTAATAATGAAATTGACAATGAATTTTCAAGAAGATTTCAAATTTTTAAAATAAAAATAGTTGAGTAATTATTGTAACTGAGTGTGTATACTTAAGAAGTATAAAAATAAGTACTGTATAAAAGTGTAAAAATAAGTACTGTATAATGGCAATGTTTTTAATAATTACTTAAATACTTTGCCATACATATTTAAAGACTACTAAGTAGTACTAAGAAATTTGATTCTCTCCCCTTCCATTTTAAGGTTTAAATTAGACGTACGATGATTAATTCAATTAATGACAATTGTTTTACGTATTAAGAATTAATTACAAGTGTTAATGAAACGCAGATTAAATCGTTGATATTAATTAATTTTTGAACCACACGTTCTATTCAACTTTGTCATTCTGTTTCAAGTTTCAGAGGGGGGGGGGGCGTCCAAAAAAAAACATTTTTAGGAACATAATATTTTGTTTATCCGAGAGAAATTAAAAAACACCTTTCATATATTCTGTAGGAGTTATATCTACGCAATGTATTATTTTTGTTGATATCATTACGTATCGTAGATTATTTCGCTAGTATTATTTATAATAACATATTGTAAAGAGATTTGCAGAATTAATGGTATTAAGTGTGTGTGTGAATCTTAATACTTTTAAATTGTCTGAAGATAAATTCACGGTTCTCTCATTAAAAGATATCTCAAATTTTCCTTCGGAAGTTTTTCATCATTAAAATTATTTTAATCTTCCTTTGTATGCAAATTAATTGTTTATTATATGCAAATATCTTTCCATAAATTCCAATTTTTTTTAATGGATGTATTATACATTTAAAACATTTGTTTGTATTATTCCTCTTTCGTATTTGCATGGCGAAGACTAAACAGGGTATGAATCACGTGCAGTTACTTAGACATTTTTTTTTATTTTGCTATAAGTTTAAACTGCTCACATAAAAAATATGTTTTTCATAGATGATTAAATATGAAGCTAGAAATTCTCTAAGCAATGAAAACCAATAATTCTTCTAAACTTTTCAACGTTTTGTTGTATGATTAGCAATGTCATGCTTAAAGCAATATTTAAGTAAACTTAAGTGATGATTTTCACTTGCCTCTCTAGATGATGTTTTTTCTGATTGTCAAAAAATTAGTTATATCATTATATTTTTGTTGATTTCGATGTAATATTTTTTGAAAAAATGATTACCGTATTTATTCGATTCTAAACCGCTCCCCAAATACTCAACAAATTTTTGTGAAAAGTGAAAAATAGTGTATAACGGTTTATCGACATCCAATTATACGGTAGGAAAAAAAAGGACAGCTTAAATTCCAGTAAATACGGTGTATTTCACTTGGAACTTTTTAAAAATTGTCGATCGTAGCAATAAAAGTTTTAATGACAGTAGCATTTATAATAACTTTCATACCTGCGTAGAAAATGGAAATAGAATTTTTTTTATTCTTCATTTTAAATTGTTCGTCCGTTCAATTATATTTATCCTCGTAAAACGTCAATTCCCAACTCATCCTCTACATTGCTAACGACCTTCAGCCACTGAGAGTACTGATCAGCTTTTCATTATATTTCCTTTTCAAAGCATGATTTTTTTTTTATTCTGACTAAATTATTACAACTTGTTGAATAAATATTAAAAAATTTGAGGGATATATAATCGGAATATTTCATGCTTTTAATTGTACTTACTTCCTTTGTGCGACGTATTTAAAGGAATCATAATGGTAGTTGCAATACATAAACGATGTTTGTTGTATTTATTTATTTGATTAATATTACGAGGTTCGTCAACCTGTTTTTTGGTTGTATTTTCTGCAAATAAAACACTCATTACGTTGCGGATTTAATATTTGTTAAGAGTCTCTACTGTAAATAAATGTACAAAAGTATAGTTTCATATTATCGTATTGCAATATGAATAAAAATCCGTCAAATGCTTGAAACGATTTCCAAGTGCTTTACAACAATTGATTGGCTCGTATCTCTGCTCATACATATTACTTTATTTTCATTTAATATATTTATTTGTGTTATTTTATTTTTATTTGCATCGTATTATAAAAAAAGGAACCATATTTCTTTCTTTTTTTTAATGTAATGTTAACTATATTTTGTTTTACATCATGTATTAAGTTGCAAGAATTAGGTTAGAAAGAACTCAATTTGAAAACCGTTAGAGAATCAAAATTTGAAATTTTTTTTTATCTTATTAATGTTTTATGGAATGCTCATGTATTAATTCTTAAATAGTTAAATAAAATGAACATATTCGTAACCTAAGAGATGAAATAAAAAAAAATAGTTTAGTAAGTTTTCTGCAACAATCTAATCTTGTTTATCGGCTGTCGAAAAAAAAACACGTTTGTAAAACTAGTTATAAAATAAAAGTAACTATCACTTTGTTGAAAAATAACAATAGATTTATCCAAGCAATTTTCTACTATCTATCTTGCTTGAAGTAATTTTAACTATAATAAACACACCACCAAATCAGTCTCGTAGGGGGGGGGGGGGTGGTTTTTTTTTTACAATTGATTACCAAATTTAGCCCAATCAAAATCCAAAGCACTTCACATGGAATGGCATGAAAAATAACAAGTGACAAAAGAGAGTTTCACTTTCTCCAAACCAGCAATTCGGGTTGTCTAACCAGCTATCAAGATGGCGAGTTGAAGAAAGAGTTAGCCGCTGGTACTGGTTTGAATGTTGGTATCTGTTTTTTATTTTTTTTTTATTTTTCCATGCTTAATTATCCGCTATCAATCATCTGCAGATGTATGTACTCTCCATTGAAATATGTTTCTGGGGTCTTAATAAGTGAAAACAAAAGATACATAGTACTGATGTATGCATTGGGAAAAGGAACTTTTGCGTGTCTACCAGTGACGGCTGAGAAATCTGAAAGATGTTGGGAAGAGTTTTATTTCAAGCAAAAACTGGTTTGGGAAAGAGGTTTTGCCTGAAGATGTGATGTGTGTCTGGTGGAATCCTATCTTATCCATCATTTCGTGTACACAAGAAAACGATAGGCAGAATTTTAATAGTGCTATAAGTGGTTATTCTTTTTGTGGAATTGATGTGGTGTTGTGTTGAGTTGTAGAGATATATCTCTGTGAATTGCCAAGATTCCAAAAGTTGGTATAATGAGCTTGATATATACCCTGAAACATGTTCATTAGAGTATTGTATTTGAATAATTAGTCAGCTGAAACGATGTAAATGTTGGTTTGATTATCTAGTAAATCATGATAGTATTATGATGAGGAATAATTTATGTGAAGGTAATATGTAATAAGAAATAACTAATATGTGTAATCTTCAGGTATAAAAAGAATAATTTCATTTGTGATGGAGAGTTATTTTGCAATTGTGTGATCGTAAAAAATGCTTGAATAA
>BMAV01020905.1:46635-71912 GCA_019973955.1 Trichonephila inaurata madagascariensis | reverse complement strand
GTATGAAGATACTAGCCTTTTAGATTGGTTGAAACCGTTTAATTTCTGGTACGCAGCACACGGACAAAACACGACAGGAATAATAAGAACTACATAAAAGATATTATACAAACAGACATGAACAGACACGTTCAAGAAGTCAGAGGATGGAATGGTGCCCTAACATCGAGACCACACCAGGTGGATTGTCGCTTCAGTTACAGTCAAGAGGACTGTTACAGTACTCATTATTTTTAATAGGGGACAACTTACAAGATTCTTTCATTAATACATGCATTAAAATAAATAAGTGCATTGAAATTGTATTAGTTATATCCATCCCAGTGGCGCACACAAGGGAGGGAGGGGGTTCTGAACCCCCATCATCCTTTCATCCCTACTGCAGTGAGTCGATAAATGAGTACCAAGCTTGCTTGGGGACAAACACTAGGGGTCTCACTTCAGACTGACCACCTGATCGGGACATCTGCAAATGCACCTCAGCGCCCAATGGTCACGTATACTGGGATAGGCACAGTAGGCCCTGGCCCTCATGGGCTATTGCGCCACTGAGTTTGAGTTTGATTACAATCTTATGTTTACAGTAAGCAAAATTTAATTAAGTATTTTGACGAAGCCCAGTGGCTGAGTGGTAGCGTACCTCGCTTCCATGCTACAAGTCCGGGGTTCAAATCCGAGGCTGAGCAAGGTCGAATCAACCTTTCGTCCTTCCAGTGAATCGATAAATGTGTACCAAGCTTGCTTGGGAACTAAACACTGGGGATTTCGCGACAGACTGAACATCTCTGACCGGAACATTTGAATCTCAGTGCCCAAGACCACGAAAACTGAGCTGGGTACAGTAGGCCTTGGCCGGACTTTTGACCCCCGGTACCATACACCCCCTCACTGAGGGGGGCATGACTCTAGGGGCCACGAAGCCTGAGTGATGCCGAGTACGTACGATCTGGCTTGGGGCCCAAAACCTGACTTTGCAGGGGGGCTTAATATTCTTCGTTATACCACTGCGGTATAATGGTTATGCTTAGTAGTGTGGTGATGAATCATCCGCGGTACGTCCCTCACGCATGCATATCAGTCAGAAGTCCGCTAACCAATTTTAATAATAAAATCTTAATGTATAAATTCTTAGTTACCTTCCGCCGCAAGTGTTCTTATTTGAGTGAGTGTTTATTAGCGTAGAACTATAAAACAATACGAAGTCTATTGGCGACGGACATCGCCCTTTTGGACAATGGTCAGGTGACGAAGACGACACCTGAGCTGGCACTCCCTCTCCTCACAGTTCTCTTAAACAGTTTTCACAGTTCCGATATATAAGCATACTTCTGAAGACTTAACAAAAAATTACTTAATTTAAACGAAAGAATAGCGCGAAAAGGTATAAGAAGACAGTGCTGTAAAGTTTTTGTTCTTAAATGCAGTACCGGTTTATCTATTGGGCACCTAGGGGCCCGGATAAGCTGGACTTAACCAGATTCTCTGGTTATAAATTTTGATCCGTCAGTGCCAAGAAGTCCTGTAGATCTTCTGCGCCCAGGGCCCAAAATGAGCTTAAATCGGTACTGCTGAAATGATAGTTAAAATATAGTGGAAGCGCATATAAACATATTCAAATACAAACACAATAAATAATACAGATTCTTATAACCAAAATTGAGATAAATATCTACTAAGAGGAGAGGCAGATTCGAGATAGCACACTTTTTCACAATTCCTACTATTAGTTCACACTCTCCCTATATATATATATGTAAGGATAATTAAATTATATTAAAAATTAAATTCCCTATCTAGCACTTAACTTTATTTTTTTTTCATTACCATTTTTTCCATTTATTCAAGAGTATCAAACTAATCACCCATTTATTTCTTCCGAACATAAGGCCGAGCCAATAAACATGTCTAATTCCAGATCGTTATATTTAATAGCCCTATATGTCAGCATTAACTTTCAAGTACACTAATAAAATCCGCGATACTTACCGCATCTATTTTTTAAGTATAAACCCACTTAAAATTTTCGATGGCGTGCTTTTTTCCTCTCTGCTCTTAGCGTCAGAAGATGTCTAACTTTCATCAAATAAAGATCCTTTTTTTAAAAACTAAGTCTGTTTCTGACTCAAAACATGTTATATATATTATATCTTGTTCATATTTTCAATTGTCAGTAAAATACTTTTTATTCATCCACTCAAGCTCAAATACATTTTTTTTAATTTGTGGTAAATGGCACTTGATTAATGCATTTCTTTCAAATATTAAATAATTAAAAAGTAGTAACAAACAAAAATAATAGTCCAACATCCTATATAAAAAGGAAAACCGCGCGTTGTATACCCGTAGCGCAATGGATAGCGCGTTGGACTTCTAATCCAAAGAACGTGGGTTCGAGTCCTTCCTGGGATGGCCTAATTCCTAAGAATGTGATTTATGAGTGAAATAGTAACAAGAAAAAAAATAATAGTGTCCCATATCCTAGGAAGGAAAATCGCTTTCTATTTTGCCACTTAGTATTGTGATTCTATCATATGTATATACATAATTATATTAATTTTAATTATTTAATAAAAATTAACTAAAATAAAAATTTTCTTTGTTGACCTAGGTTGGAATTGACTTAAAATTTTGTTTCATATTACTTGTTTTAAAAAACTTTTCACCGCTTCACTATGATAAGACCTGCAAACATTTTTACAGAAACACATTATGTAATAATCATTTTCCAACATGTTAGATTACCCACAGTAAAACTAGTTATACAGGTTTGGGCGATAAAAAGTGGAATAATTGGATATTCAGGCCTACAATTATAAAGAGCAGAAGCTGATGCATCTGGTGAATATAAGCAAAGATGTTTAAATTGCAATAACAACATATTTCCTTCAATAACTCGATGAAGACATATCTCACTATCAGCTGAAATTATTGCCTAACTTGATATTTTTACCCTTTCTTCAAAGACCAAACACGTGACTGATTGAAAGACAGATCCAAACTTATCTTAGTTGACCGGAAAGATGACCATAAAGATGCTTATATTTGCGTCAGATGAACTTGACAAGATTAACTGCAGATTCATTCTGAACAATTGCACTGATAAAGAATCAATCAAGAAATTTTAGCGCTATGGTGATGGATTTATCGTCGGTATTTCAGGCACATCTTTCAATTAGGATTTATCAAAAATATTACAATTGTCTTGATATGCTACGTAACTGTAGTTTACATCAGTGACGTTCAAACCTCGGGGTACACCAAAGAGGTAGGTTCGTGACGTGACAGAGGCGTAGCTAGCGCCGTATCAATGATACGGGGCCCTAAGCTACAGGGGCCCCAACATGTGCAAGCAAAAAATCGTAAAAGGCTATCAACAGTACCATTAACAGATCTCCCATTTCCAAAAATGGGCTCCAAAGAATTTTGATAGTGGGCCCATCAGGGGCGTAACGGAGAATATTAGAGCCCCCCTGCAAAGTCAGGTTTCGTGCCCCAAGTCAGATCTTACGAAGTGTATGTCCATGGCGTCAATCAGGCTTTGGCCCCCCTAGAATCCTGCCCCCTGCGGGGGTGTACATTATGCCACTGGGGCCCATTCAGGACTAGCTACGCCAGTGGTTCTCGATCACTTGAAAATCTATGATCGTGTATTATGTGAGTGTGAAGTACTTTTATTGGTAGCTGTGTGTATGGTTTCACTTAACTTCTGAGTAATTCAACACAAAAAATGTACCGATTTCAATGGGACTGCGGTACCCTGGAGGTTAATGTCACGGTCTCGTGTTTGGCGGGTCTTGAGTTCAAGCCCTAGTGTGGAGGTTTGCTTCTTAATGATCCCTAAAGGGAAATATGCTGTAATCTTCCCTAACCGATGGGGTATTCAATCAGTCCAGTGGCGTAACTGAGAACATTTGGACCTCCTTAAGTTATACTTTACAGAGGGTAGGTAATTGGCGGCAATCAGGCTTTGGACCCCCTAGAACAGTGCCCCCCCCCTCGCGATGTGGAGGTTTGCGGGGGTGTAAACAACTTTGACCGATTATGGAACCCAGAAATCCGTGGGTGTACCTACCCACAAAATAG
This sequence comes from Trichonephila inaurata madagascariensis, assembly GCA_019973955.1. Lineage (NCBI taxonomy): Eukaryota > Metazoa > Arthropoda > Arachnida > Araneae > Nephilidae > Trichonephila > Trichonephila inaurata. Next base: position 67,829 of record BMAV01020905.1, on the reverse strand, counting down.
AATTTTTCAAGGAATATGTAAATGTTTGTGCGTTGTGTGTTGTAACGTGTCTAATAATAAATATTTAAAAACTGTAAATATATATAAGGACTGTGATATTTGAAAAGTGAATACGCAACAATTAAGCGATACATCTAGTGCCACACTAAAGATCTGTGTAGAGGAGTTGAGATGCACGTTAAGTCAGTCGTAGCTCAAAGTTAGCATGTTGTGCAAGCTCAAATGACGCTCTCTTCACTTGACAATAGTTCAAAATTACGAGGTCCTTCGCCAATAGCTCTCGTGTGGCTTTATAGTGTATCACTCACTCAATGCATCGGCTTCAGAACGTGAATGCAAATGGGAAGTAAAATTTCTTTTTGAGGAGGGAGGGGAGAGGTTCGAAGAAGAAATGACTACACATTACTAACATAATATTACTAACAATTTTAATAATAAATAAAGGATTTGATTTCTGACTACACACACTCATATATATTGTGACGCCTGCTCAATAGCAGAACTCTCCCTCTCTATATATGACAAGACGGACGTATGGAAGGTCAGTTGTCCTAATGGGGCATTGTGTCTCCACGAAAGGCACCGTTAGTCCACCCCTTAAGCCGGGGGCATAACACGTTCGAACTGTCTTGGAGAATGTCTTTGAAGCCGCCACTCCCTTTTCTTCTTTCCCGACTTACATACGACTGTCCAAAAACTTTATAGGTAGAAAGCTACGAGTTATAGCCCCTTTGTGTTGGGTTCCCCTCGCAAATGGGCGTAGCCAATTTGAATAGAGAGTACTGGTGGCAAGATTAGTCAAAGACGGACGCACAGTGAAAATATGACAGCAGATGAATTATAGCCTCCAGATGTTGGACACAAGCCCGTTTCGGAGTAAAAATCAAACGCCATACCGGCCGATTGGTCAATGGAGTGAGAATACAGTCGGGAGAGCCAGATGCAAATGTGTGGTCCCCACCAATGAGAGGTGGCGAGGGGCGTGAAAGTGACCCACCCCTGAAGTTAAAAGAGGTCGGTTCGCAATTGGAAGGGGACTTTTGCTCGGCTTCTTAATCTCCATGAATTGAACGATATTTCCGCTCTGCAAATTTTCAATTTGCGGACGTAGTCGTGCTCAATTACCTAAGGATGAATTTTGACAGAAAAAGAACTTTGGTGAATACTCGTATAAAGTTCGGAGTCAGCGTCTGGGCATACCTGAAATGATCTTTGAACAAGAATTTTTCCACAGCGAAAGGCTTGTGACGTTTGAGATAAATAACGGTAGCGTGATATTGATTAATTTAAACATTTAGTTTATTCACGTCATAGCTGTTATTTACAGGTTATACATTGAAGTTATTAAACTTATTAAAAGATTATTAGAGTTCAAATGATGTGGTTTGTGTGAGAGGGAAGTTCTCTTCGGGATCCGCCCTCTTCGAAAGTTTCAAAGCATCTCTGGTTCTCCCTCTCTCTCTCTTTCGCTTCGGGAATAAGGAGCCGGCTTCTTTTTAGCATCCAGTTAATCCTGCTAGTGGCGGGAAGGGGTCCCTCGTGGTATTAAAAGGTTGCATTTCAAACCAAGTCGTTGTCTTTTCTTATCACTTGCAGTGACGTCTTTTTCATAGTACATCAAAAATGAATTAAAAACGAATGAGAACTAACAATTATCAATATTTTTTATATGTATATTGTGTGCTGTCGTTAATAACGCCAACTTGCCGAGATTTGCCCCAGCGAAACCAGTATTCCAGGTATTCTTATCAATCTATAATTTAATGAAGCAAAAATCCGAATTATGATATTTAATTAAAGCACCAAATACCTTTTACTATAACATCTTTTGGTACTGACGTATTATCGCAACAATCGCCAACGTTCAAGATAAGTCACCAAGTTGGCAACCCCTATTTCGCATGTGTCGTATGCGCTGAATCCGCAATCATGTGCATCGTTTCAATAGGTAGCGATAATACGTAAGTATTCACCTTTTACAAAAAAAAGAAAAGTAACACAATAACACCACAAAAAAACCCCTTTTTAATAATGTTTATATATTGATAATATTAATAAAAGCTAGCAGTTAACGGAACAATCGACAAAGAAACAATTATTTACAAAAACAAAACGACTAATTTAGAACAGTATATTTCTGCATTCAAATTTTCAACCATTCAGAGTCATAAATATCATTTGCATGTTCTAGGACTAACTGCAGTAATTACATAATCATGAAGTAATAGGTTCGTTAAAAGTTCTATAGATAAACGTAAGACCTGTTTCACTAGTTTCTTTTGACAGCCATTACTCATCGATGTTTCGAGGGGAAAAAAGTGTTTTCTTTTTAAAAGATAATTACAGTTTATTCAAGGAGTGAGGTTTTTTTTGTTTTATTTGTGTTGTCTGGATTCGCGGTGTTAGTCACTCTGGTTTGTGTGTGAAATTTGACTTTGTTTATTTTTGTTGCAAGCATACTCGTATTTTCAAGTTTATTTTTTCTTTTCCATTGAAGGGACAAATTATTATTGGTTAGAATTATGCTAAACAGTACTTTTATGAATGAGAAGTCGAGAATAAAAGGTTTTGTTTAAAATCTTTATTTAAGAATGGGTTGCGAAACGCTATTTAAAATAAATACTAAATGACTCAATTTTTTTTTCTTCAAATGTATTTGATTAAGATTATGATATAAAATCGTTTTCCATGAAAGAAATAAAGTCTAAGAAAATGAAAGATAATACGGTGTCAAATCGTTTGGCGGAGTTTAAAAATTCTGTTCTAGAGGGAATATTTTTTTTAAGTAACATAAGTGTTCAATATATTTTAAGTGACAGAAATCGAAAAAATATTCTTAATTTTTTTAATATATAGAGAAACACATACAATTAAGCAACTAAACTCTGTTACAAAAAATATTAGAATAGAATATCATTTTTCGTTATGAAAGATATTTATCGTAACATTATTTGTATCAATGTTTCAATAATAAAATTTTATTATTTCTTTGTTTACCTACATAAATTTACAAGAAGCTTTATAGCTTTTTATTAATATTAATTTTGTTTTTAGAATAATGGAAATGAAATTGGTAAAATCCTAGCTGGGCACACTGCTGTTTTTGGCACTATTTCTTTTCGCCAAATGGCGCCCAAAACCCGTGTTTCAAAAACTGACGTCATGGACGAAAAAGAAGTAAATCGGGGCGGGCGCCGGTCTTAGGCGCCAAAATGTTTGGTGCCAAAAATTTTGTCTCCAAGCAGTGTACCCAGGTATTATCCAACCATTAAATTGTATGGTTCAACAAAAACATAAATTGCCTTAGTTTAAATGCTTCATATTATTCCGTTGTGTTATATTGATTTAATATATTATTTGGAACTTAGGTATTTGGAGATATTTTATGAAACGAAGCACTAAGTTGCCAACTGAGCGCATATGACACATGCAAAATCGGAAGGGAATCACTTTTGCGAGTTACCTTGAAAGTTGGCATTGTTACGATAGTACATAAGTACCATTATTTTATACACAAATGTTTGAGTAACTTTTGAAATGAAAGGAATAGGGAATTTTAGATTTAAGAGAGAGATGAAAATTTCTCATTTATATTCATAGTTTTTTTTTTAACTTTATACTTAATTTGGGTACTTACGTATTATCGCAACAATCGCTAACTCTATTAATAACTCACCAAGTTGGCAACTCCGATTTCCTATGTGCCGTACTCGTTGAATTGGCAACCAGGTGCTTCGTATCATATAATGTCGCTAATAGGTTACGATAATACGTAAGTACCTTAATTTGCTTAAAAAAAATATATCTTTTTTTTCCCTATTAGGAGATTTTACGTTCTTGATTTGATCGGTGATATGAATCCCAACTGATTGATGAGATTATAATGTGTAATAAATTACCGGTTTTCGAAACACAGATTTAAATGTTTCGTAATTGTCTGCTTTTCGACGACAATCTTTGAGTTTTCGATTGAAGGTTTTATTCTGCAATAGCTTGTATATACCCCGGTAAATCTATGGGGTTTCAAACAAAATAACAATGACAAAAGCTGCAACTATCACTACAAAACCTTTTTTATATGTGTGTGTTTTGAACTTGATTGTATTCTTCATCTTTTAGTATAAATATTTATTAGTCTGAATATTCTTAAATTGAAATTCTATTTAATATATTTTTAAAAAATACAAATAACTGTAACAAAAATATGAAGCATTAGATAGAGTAAGATTATTTTATAGGACTTACTGTGTTGAAACTTTTTTGTTTTCGTCGCACATACAAAATTAAAAACTGCATTTTCTATTTGATATAATAGGAAAAACATTCTATTTTTTATTATTTCGAGTCACTTCAGCACAGTACTTTTTTAACTACCTCGCTACAAACACAGTTCCAGAGTTTAGCACTAAAATTATCCAAGGTCGTATCCATGACAAACTCCAGACTAAGCATTCTTAAAGTAAACAAAATTTAGAAATATGGGTACGGTCCCTTTCAAAGACCAACTGCACCCCCAATGACTTTTCTTTCCCTGCTTTTTTTATTAGTTGTTTATTTTCCGTTTCTGCTATCTGAAATTGTAAATCAATGTCTAGGTGCAGCAAAAAGGCATCATGACCCTGTCTATCAAATTCTGACATAAATCTTGCCTTTTTTCTTTGCATGTTTCAAAATATAGTGGTTAGGGACTTTCAAAACCATTTAAATCAATGTGTAGACTTTTTAGAAGTTAGTTGTTCTACAAGAAGTTTCAAGGCCAAACGCGCAATTCAATTTTTAAATGATTTTTTTATATATAATTTTTTTTTATTGTTGTTACATGGTGATAGTTGTTGTTGAAAAAGCGAATCTTTTCTATTGTATTGCCCAAGAAACACTCTGAAGTTTACTATGTATTCAATTTCTATTTATTATTTGGTACTGTGAGATTTAAATGCCTGCGGCCATTGTGTGATAAAAACCATTTGCCAACTGAATGTGTCAAAATATGTCTTTTTTCCACAGGAAACAAATTTGCTTATCGTAATGCAATATTTCATGGTAAAATTTCAATTTACCCCTTCTTATGTTACCAAATTATTTACTAAAGTGTTTTTTTTTATAATCATTTGTAAATATCAGTATTTTAGCGCCTTCATAACTTTTTTAAATTGGTACTTACGTATTATCGCTACCTATTGGCGACATTATATGAAACGAAACACATGATTGCCAATTCAGCGCAGACGACACACGGGAAATTGGGGTTGCCAACTTATCGAATTATTAATACAGTTGACGATTGTTGCGATTATACGTAAATACCCAAAACTCTTATATTATACTTGTACCTTTAAATCACAAGTACGTTTTGTTTATCTATGCGTGTGTTCTTGTTATTGACAAATAGGTATTTTTTTAAAGAAAGTTCCTGCAAAAAGCAAAAGTTTGCAACAGCGAAACGATTGAACTGATTGGCTAGAAACAGGTGATTGTTCTTATGTGGCTATGACGCCACATGAATTTATGTACTGATTAACTGAAAACTAACTAAAAACTAAACTAACAATTTCTGGAGAATTAATAATTAAATGTTAAACGAAAAGGAATTTATATTAGCTATGTGTAGGTAAAATTATGTGGAATAAATGCAAACCATATCCGGGGGTAAAATGGAATTGGAGTACTCTAAATTCCATTTTTGCCATTGATAAGATTCGGAGAAAAGTAATCGAGCTTTAGAAAATTGAGCGAACACTTAATTTCAAATTAAAATTCTAAAATCTGTGCAGTTTATATCGCTGATTAAATGATTTTAGGAAAACGAAAAATATAATATATAACCAGGGGTGTAGCTACTGCCGTATCAATGATACGGGGACCCAAATACAGTCCCACTAACAAGGCCCCGAAGAATTTTTGATACAGGGCCCACTTAGAACTAGCTACGCCAGTGTATATAACACACCAATTTTTCTTCTGTACGCTTTTTTATAATCCTTTGCATTTACGCTAGATATATCAATCCCGTAAATAGTTACATACTCACAAAATAATTTTTAATTAAAAAAAACAGCTAAACAATATTTCTTATAAAGGAAGAGTACAGAGATTTTGCTCTAACAGTAGATCTATTGCAAAAAACGGATTATTCGTTTCCTTTTCAGTTATAGTTGTGACGGCTCACGCGTCTTTTCTGTAACATAACCTCTGGGTTCTTTGACGGCCAAGATTAATGGCAAATCTTTTCCAACCCAAATCCAAGAAGTGAAATGCAAGTGTAAATGCAAATAAGATAGCCTTTAAAAGAACAGAAGTTTTAGTAAGCGGGATGGCAATTTAGAGAAAGTTCTGTTTGGAAAAGATAGAAGTGTAATTTGACGGCCTACCAAAGAATCACGGATTCCTAGCCATTACTACAAGGTGCATACTATTGCACGCGCGCCGATCTGTCTCTCTGAAAGTGATTGAACCGTTGCTTAATTCAAGGTAGGACAGATTATTTGATATCTGAATTCGTAATATTATTAGAATTGAAAGTAGGCGGATAATATAATTATTTAGATAAGTGATCCAAGTTGCGCGATTCGTTTTAGCTACGGCTACGTGTTTCGGTTTATTCTCACTTAATATAAGTTTGTTCAATATATTAGAAATTTAAGTTAAACTCTTAATAAAGTCATATTAAGAATTCTAAAATGTCGATTCATTTCGAGAACCCCACACCTCTAATTCACGCTGAAAACCAAAGATATGGTCGACAAAGATCGACCATATCACATAGTATGATTTCGGAAAAATCCTTGAACATATAATCTATCTTCCCTCAAGTAGGCACCACTGATATTGCAACAATGATTAAGAAAGTTTCTGAATTCACTAAAATCACAACCACTGTCACACTCTTTATCACCGTTGACAAAAAACGTGCCTAATATCTGATCAACACTCGTTTTGTCAACTCCCAGAACCCGATAACACCCTTTTCCTCCAATCAGGATAACTCTCACCACCCTCTTCAACATCCCACCCTTATCCTCACGTGCACCAACCCCAAATCTTAATTGGGGGACGGGGAACGAACACAACATAAACCAAAACAAGAAGAAAAACCTGCAGACGGAAATTTCGAAAGCTAACAAGTGCAGGAGGCAGCGTCAGTATTTCCAATGCCACGACCCCGGATAAATTCTTCCACCCTCTAACCTCAGCTCCCCTCCTCAAGGTCATATCTGTTTCCCAGTGGCTCTGCAGAGTCGATCTCCCCCCCTTGACAAGGGGGTTGAAGCAAGACCCCCGATGGCAATTCCCCCCTCTGCGAAGGTTGTGCTGCAGAGATTACAGATCTCTCCCTCTATTTTTTTCGTTCTTTTTTTAGCAAAAGGGCAGAAGCACGTCTAGACCTTGCAATTGCCAAGAAGGGAGAGAAACGAAATTCATGCTTTTATGAACAAGGAGGGGACTGTTCGGGAACAGAGGGATTTATTGACTCTTAAGGGGCAGAGGGCTGAATTGAGGGGAGAGACTTGTTGCTCGGACGATTATTCCGACCCTGCTTTCTCATCATGTATCTTCTGGTGAGGGGACTTTTTGTTGTTGTTGTTGGAGGGAGTGATTCATTTTAGGCAGACCCAGATGAAATGTTTTTAGTGTCATCCGAAGTTTTTTTTTCTCCTTATTTTTTTTTTTTAAAAACAAAAAAATTGCTTGGGCATTATCCCTATAACAATTTAGTATATAAATTAGTGAAAAAAATTATATAATTTCCTTTTATTGTATATTATATGATGAAGGTCTAATTTTCCAATTGCTCTTATGTTTTTGTAAAGTAAACACTGATTTTATTGATTAGAGTGGGTTTATTTGGAGTAGAAAGAACAAGTTGCTTGATGTTTCACTTATAATTTATTTCTGCAAAGATAAAGTGAATTATATTGATGTAATTTTGTTTCTTGAATGAAAATTCTGTTGTTCTTTGTTAAATAGATGGCTCATTTCTTCATGTGTTGTTTTCTTGTTAAAATACGATTGCTTTGATCAATGAAGAATTTATTCTTGAAGGTAGTTAATATCGAATCATAAACTAAAACTGTCTCACAAATCAGTACTTTTTAGTGGTTATGATCAACCAGTGGCGTAGCTAATCTTGAGTAGGCCTTGTATCACAATTTCTTGGAGGCTCCGTATCATTGATACGGGGGAAGCCACGCCCCTGGATCAACCTAAAGTGACATGGGAGTGACTATGAAAATCTTTTTTCATAGAGAAAGGTTTTCTAAGATCTATATAATTAACAAGTAATTGTGGAGCCTCTGAGACCTCGCAACTTTGCGTAAAAGGGGATTCGGGTATGGTCAGTCATGGGACAAATGCGTGACGCCGTCCAGGTGCTGAGCCCACTGATAACTACCGGCTGGAAGTTACCTAGCTATCGAATGACGTAAATGCCAAATGTTTGATGTTACAAACATGCGTTGACATTAGAGTGATGGCCCAAAGCCGTGCTGCCTGAAGAACAGTTATTTTATAGGGGTGGGAAAGACAAGGATGCTTTCTGGTTAGATGACTGTGATTAATTAGTCTTACAGCATCAACTCCAGAACTTCCTTAGTGTCAAGACAGGTCGAAAACATTTTAGATCTCTCAGTCAGGGAATTTCGTTAGTCACACTAAAATTCATAGATGTCCATAAAAACTTATGGTCAGAAGGACCGTTGGCCTCATGAACCTGCGACCAAGCTAACTACTTTATAGCCCCGTACATAGACCTCCCCTCGTACATTAAGTTTTTGCAATAAAATTGGTAATTTTATAAAATAAACTCTCTCTTTCTCTTTTTTATCCAATATTTTAAAAGCAACACTTACTCTAGGATTGACGGGTATACTCGTCATCGCTCGACATCCGTGATTGATTGATTGAATATTAACGTCGCACTGTTCAGCTACACGAGGGCTTTTGGTGACGGACCACGTAATTTTGAACCATGGTCAAGTGACGTGATCAACACCTGAGCTGGCACCCCCTCTCCTAACTACCACACCACACCAACGGGAGGAGCTCGACATTCATGACACACACAGTTGCACGCTCTCAAATTTGCGAGTTTGTCCCATGGCTGACCATACCCGAATCCCCTTTTATGTTAATATCTAAAAAAAAATTATCATTGCAAATAAATAAATTCGTTATGCGAACTTGTATGCTGTTTCAGGCATTGCATACGGGAACATAGGAGTTAATCTTAAGTTTTCCATACTTTTTATTTATTTTTTTACTTCGGACTGGCCTCAATATATTCTAAACATCTTGAAATTTGAAAATATGTTTTGTTTTTCCGAAATATTACAGTTTAAATAGCCAATAGTCACTACATTTTACGCATGAAGAATATACTCGTCCTGACACAAAATTCTGCAACTTCTCTATAACGAGTATACTCGTCATGACACAAAATTCTGCAACTTCGCCATGGCGAGTATACTCGTCCTGACACAAAATTCTGCAACTTCTCTATAACGAGTATACTCGTCATGACACAAAATTCTGCAACTTCGCCATGGCGAGTATACTCGTCATGACACAAAATTCTGCAACTTCTCCATGGCGAGTATACTCGTCATGACACAAAATTCTGCAACTTCTCCATGGCGAGTATACTCGTCATGATACAAAATTTTGCAAATTTTCCATGACGAATATACTCGTCAATCAAAGTTAACTGGTTGAAAGATTTTTCAACATCTCTGAACACACCTTTTCAGTAATTGATACTCAAACACATTTGATTTCATGATGATTACTAGCTCCAATTGCATTACAGCTTAAAAATATATCCCTCACCCTCAATGTACCCCTCAACAACCTATTCTCTTTCCACTTTAAACAATCTCCGTTTCAATCCTAAGATCTTTTTTTTAATATTATTTACTTATAAAATATTTCATTTATTATTACTTATTTCAGTTTGATCCAAATATTCAATGTAAGCTCTTCCTTAAATAAAAATTTTTTAAACTTCACTGGGAAGGCATTATTAATGTGATATGAAGGACAGAGGTACCAAAAATAAATTTATTTGCTATTATTTTTAATCCCAAACATTATCCGTAATTTAAAAGAAAAATCTGACTTGTAGATGATGAAGTGGGTTTTTTCGAGTTAATTAGAAAAAATAGCATAAAAGTTTTTTTAAAAAATGTGGCTTCCTACTCTTGCAGCAGTAGTAATAAATGTAATATGCCCACAAGAATATAAAAGTGCATTGCCATTTCATAGTTTTTAATATACAGTGGGTGATCGGTTAACGAACATAATCCGTTCCAAGACTATGTTCGCTATCCGAATAGTTCGTTAACCGATCATCAATTCACCATAGACTTCTATGTGAAATCGATTAATTCGTTCTGGAGACCCTAAAAATTAAATTTTAAAAAATGTATAATTTCTTAGTAAGTTTTTTGAAAAATAAAACATACATATAGTCTTGCATATTAATCAGTCCTTTTCATTTTTTGCTTATGGGGCGTTGAAGAACATGTCCAATGTCGATTGCTTTTCTCTCTTTTTCAGGATTTTCCTGAAGTAATTAATAGCATTGTCGTTGTAAAGATCCCCAACCCTACTGACATCAGCTGGGTTTGGGTGGCATTCTAAGACCATTGCTCTGACATCCTCCCACTTTTTAAAAGATCTTTAATGGCAGATGTCGGCATTGGTCCTCTTTCGTCTTCCTCTTGTTCAGAAGGAGACACATTTCGCTGTGTTTCTTGGTGTTCTTCTTTCAAAATTTCTTGGAGTTCTTCTGTCGTCAGTTCATCTTCATGTCCCATTACGAGCTCTTCTATGTCATCCTCGATCACCTCCAATTCCAGACCTCTAGCAGTTGTCAAAATTTCATCCATAATTTTAGGGGTGTCTCCCTGATCACCTCCGAATATGTGTTCGTTGTCTAAACACAAAAAATCTTTCTTGAAAGTGTTCGTTAACCGATCTGTTCGTTAACCGATCACCCACTGTATATAGTTTTTTTTTTTTTTTTTATTATTGCAAATATAATTTTAAAATTTCGAAATGTGTTCTAGAACAAAAGACTAGAAGTGAAAATATTTCTTTCTTATCATAAAATTTTAAAAAATCTAAGAAGAATGCAATTTAATTGACAAGGTTCTCGTCTCTGTCAGCCATTTTGAATTGGAGAAGGTGACATTAATTCTAAGTTTTCAGAGAAATTACGCCCCATTCATACCACTGAGTGATGACAATCTATAAATAATGTTCGCAAATTTAAAATGGAGGTAGACGAGAACTTCAAAAATGTGTTCAAACAGTATAATACAGTTAAAATACAGGGTAATTTTGTTAAAATTGACACTAGTCAGAGCCACCAGGGGCTCAATCTAACAACCGAAAGGCCACCAAACGGTACGGCAATTAATAATGAGCATGGCAAGTAAGATTCCACAAAAATAAATAAATAAATAAGGAATGGATTTTTAAAAATCGGGGATAGGAATATTTGCGTCACTGTCGAAGCTTACCAAACCGAGAATCAGCATGAAACACGGGTATAAAAGTAAAATCCAAATTTATTCTTTCGCATTCGACAACCGCGCCAGTAATTTGAGCAATAAAAACTTGTAGCGAAGGTATGGGCCCGGACCTCGCTCTTGATGGGGACCTCGTCTCGTTCTCAAATCTGCCTTAATAAAATCATGATCCGGATAATTTTAATGGTCAAATATTATTCCCGGACATATTATCCGAAAAATAGGGAATTTCAAACTGCATGTTAACTAGCAAAAGTGGTAAGACTGTTTTATTATGTGATGACCGTTGTCCATGTCTAAGACTAGGCCTAATACCATAAACCAGGGGTGTCCAACCCAAATGACCTTGCGGGCCACTTCGGAAAAACATTACAATCTCGCGGGCCGCACATAAAAATATGTACCTTTATATGAGATTTGGAAACAAAAAGCATTTATTGGAGTGAAAATTTAAAACAGAATGAATTATTATTATTGTTTTCATTATTTTTCATGAATACAGACATAGATAATATAATAATGTTTATATAATATAATAATGCAATAATGTAATAACATAATAATAATGCAATAACATAATGTTTAAAATATTACTGTTGCCATTTTCTTGAAAATTACGGTGTGTTCCTATTGAAATGTTCTTTCGTTACTCATTGTTGAAATTTGATAGTCCTGTCATTCACACACACAAACGATTAAGTATTCCATTGTCCTTTATCTTAAACTTCCTGAATATATATATATTTTTTTAACTTTAAAAAACATCTCTGACTGCCTCTTGCTTTTTGGGCACTCCAAACAGAAAAGGAGAAGGAGAAACGAAAGTCGCACACACAGAGAATCATGTACCATGCATAGTAAAGTATATACATAATGCAATTCGAAATTTATTAAAAAAGTAAATTACTATAGTAAAATCAAATGTAACTGTTCGATAAAACATAAATCTATTTTAATCTAAAGGATATTTTTAGTATAAAAAAGATTTATTTTAAAACAAGAACAGATAACAGGCAAATACATTCTATATATATATATAAATTTCTCCTCAAATAAATTTCAAAATGAAAAAACTTTAAAAATATCATATTTAAATTTTTTTTAAAAAAAAGAGTTGGTGGGCCGCAACTTACGTAATGGCGGGCCGCTTGTTGGACACCCCTGCCATAAACAATCATTCAACTCATTTAGTCGAAATGCGGCTGATCGGTCGAAACAGTTTGTGCCTAAGTTTCCGAGATTGTGAATCGTGCACATTTGTTTTAAATTACCGTTTGTACGAGTATTTGACAATGCATGTTTGTATATACTGTCTACTTTTAAAGATCTCAGGTAGGGCCCACTTTTGTATAGGGCTCCAGAGCCTCAAAAAATCGAGGTTTCTCTATGCCCAGGACCTCAAAGAGTTTTAAGACGTTCCTGGTAGACAGCACCGAGGAATATTCTCAGCTGAAGTGAGCCAAATCAAGTGATAGGCTGCTCACATTACCAGAAAACGCAATATTGGTAAAGCTATATTGCTTTAATCAACCACAGCTCCTCTTGACCTCAGAACTGGACAGAAGCTTCGTAAGGGGGCTTTATCGCTTAATGTTTTTCGTAAGGGAATGATTAAGAAGTTCGAAGAAACAGAGTCACTGACAATTCGCCCAGGCAGAGGACGCAGTGGCGTAACGGAGAATGTGGCAGCCCCCCTGCAAAATCTGGTCTAGAACTCCGCTGGAACTTATAAAAGGTGTGTACCTGGCGTTAGTCAGGTTTTGGGTTCCCTACAATTAGGGACGACTTAAAACTTCTTGAGGCCCTGGGCCCCTACGCAAATGAAAGCCCCACCAATGACTCTTAAAGTAGACAGTACATAGCATACGTTGTCAAATTCTCGCACAAACAATAAACCGAAATAAATAAATGTGCATGACTTGCAATCGCACAAAACGGCTAGACCGACTGCTGCCTTTTGACTGAAGGAATAATGATGGTGTATGGTGGTAGACCTTGGCCTGTACATGGACGACAGTCATCAGATGTAGCCAGTTGACATATCATCAGAAATTCCCAATTTTCCGGAGAATACAATCGGGAAAATTATTTGACCGTCGAAATTATTCAAATTGTGATCTTATTAAGGCTGAATTGAGAACGAGATGAGGCTCCCATAATGGCTGAGGGCCTGCGCCCTGGCCCAGTTAGACCATGCCTTAAGACGTCCCTGCCTACAATCCTGGCCTCCCCTCTCCGCGATGCGGGGGTGTACGTTTCGCCACTGAGAGGACGTAAGTCTGTGTCAGATGATGTGATAACAGATGTTGCAACTACAATTGTCAATGAATTACAAGGAACCATTATTGGTACACATATCACAGACAGGGTGGCATATTCCTTGTGATATGCTGTGTAAGTCGTAAGAAATTTTGTGCAGAGAATGCACGGTGTAGAATCAAATTGAATGTGGTCGAATTTCTCGCCGGAGAAGTTTGGATGTAGTGATTAAAACAACATTTCACGAGTTATTTCGTATGTATTATTATAACTATTTTTTGTGACACTTCTTGCATTGTACAGCTCCATAAATATATCTATCGGCAATTTATCCAACAATTTTTCTTTCACAGAAACCTGCTCTCCGTGCCATCATTCGTGTCCCAACCAAGTTTGGTGCCTTTTCTTTTGTTAGATTGAGCTACAGGTGGTTCTGAATACAGTCAGTTAAAAAAAAAACCTGTAATTTTACTACCATAAATCGAGGAACAGAAAAAAATTGCTGCGGTTACACAGTCCTTCTTCGCCTAAATAAATGAACACAAGTGACCCCAAAACACGTTTAATTTACACTCCTTAAGAAGAACAGTATCAGCGTGCAGGTCGCTAATCAGTAAAGTAAACTAAATTAGTAGTAAATCTTCCACCCTATTGTCGTTGATAGGGATTAACTATCGCACGCCATCAAATGCAAAAGAGGCCTGACCTCTTTCGAAGTCATTTCAACTGACCTCGCTTTATTTAAATTTAAAGAAAGAGAGAGAGAGACTCTTCTAATGATGTCAGTGATGTTAAACGGTATGTTATTTTAAAAATCAAATTTAAAGTGTTTACAATTCATTAATGAATATTAATTCTCGATTTCAAAGGAGATATTAATGCGCCTTAATGGCTGAGAAATTACTTTCAGATTGAGTTTTAGATAAAAACGTTTACGGTACTCAAATTACTTTTCTTTGATTTTCTTAAACCGTTTTACCGCTAATTAAGGCTATCGCCTACAACTTTTAAATAAAAGGACTCATAAGCGGAGCATTTTCTATCATAGAAAAAATATATATATTATATTTTTTAATTATATTATATTTTTAATTATATTATATTTTTAATTATATCATATTTTAATATATAATATTAAATTTAACGACCAGTATTATATTTAAATACTAATATTATATTTCTCAGTTTTACTAGTCAACAATGCGGTATTTTTTTTTAAAAAAATATTCTGCATTTCCTATCAAATCTTTTTTCGACTTAAAATGTATCACTTCATCCCTTATACTATAATGCCTAATGGATTCTAAAAAAACAGCAAATATCATAACATATTTTAGTACTTAAGTACTTATAATTTTCAAAACAAATAATATTAGATTTTAGTATTTAGAATCAAGTATAGGTAATTTTAAAAAATTTTTGACGCTTTACTTCGAATTAAATTAAAACTACAGGGCTTTTCTTGCAAATTTTTAAAGTATTCGATTAATTTTTGTGGTAGCTACAGTATATTTATATTACTAAAGGAGGACTATGGACTTCGCTTCACTGTTAATGAGTAATATAGAACAGCAAAAATTTAGAATTCCTACTTTTCATTTATTTTTGTGAAGAAAGCGCTCAAAATAAAAGTTTGAAATGGATTGCTTGACAAAAGCATCTTTTTTACTTTAATATCAAATAAAAGTAATTGCCAGTAGGTTATAATTTACTTATTTTTTATGGGGGAAATAATATTATATCAATCGTTTCTGAAACGAGTGGTTCTCCTGTCAATTTTTATTAAATGGAACTATTTCAACTATAAAAAATTGCAATTCCCCTCCAGTTTTTTAATTTTTTTTTCTCTTTTTATATAATTAGAACAATTTTTTTTTTTCATACCATTAAATTTAAAAGTGTAGCGTAGAGATTTTCAATGCGTTATTCTTTCATCTATTTCTATTCATCAGTCAAAAAAAAGAACCGAATTCGGTTATTTTTTTTCCCCTACTTTTACTTTCACTCTTCAAAGGAACCGCACAGAATTCTTTTGAATAATAATAATAATAATAATAATAAAAGAAATGAAAGGCACGACCTAAATTTATTCTTAATTAAACTATTTCGCCACTACTGTCTCTTCTTTTATTGTTTTAAATGAAAATCAAAATGGCGGTAAAGTAAATTATTTTTAACTTCTTCCTGCGGTCAGATGGATTTTTACAGATTTTATATTTCTTCAAAATATTTTTATTTTTTTTTTTAAATCGCTTTTGAATTATATCTCAAAGATAAGAATCGTTATAATCTCTACAATTCAACAATATAAAAATTTCAAATTTAACTCACAGAAAAAAAAACATTTCGGTACTTTTCCATTTCGCCGGTGCAAGCGATAAAGTCGCCAAAAGTTACACAACCGACGCCAAACGGAATATTTCCGCTGGTAGCCTTTTACCATCACATTTTCAAAACAAGCCACGGTCTTTTCTTATCATAACGTTTTCTTCGTAATATATCAAAAATAGGTGAAAACCAATGAGAACTAACATTTATAACATTTTTTATGTGTATATTGTGTGTTGTCTTCAATAAAGCTTGCTTGGCGAGATTTGCGCCAGCGAAACGGAAAAGTACCGAAATTTCAGATAATTCAAGGCGCATTGTAATTCTTTTTAGTTTGTTATTCCGCATGGAATAGTCTTAAGATATTGATGAAAAGATATTTATTATGTGTTTTACCGAAGAGTCATTATACTTTAATGACCACCCCTCACCTAGAGTAATGGGCTCACCTGGACACATAATAACGAAGTTTATACAGCGACCATGTACTGTCTTTCCACACGTAGAATGTTTTGCGGCATATTGAAAAAAAAAAGCTGATTTATCAGATTGTGAAAAAGGTCAACTCGTTATATCTCGGCACCTTGGAACATACAACCTCTGACAATAAAGCTGGGTGAATGAAATCAGAACGGCCGATCTGGTAACATTGGCGAAACAAAACGCTGCACATACATAGCGGCAGGTGTTGAGTATCTGCCTCCACCGCTGTTCAGTTGAGCGTCGTTTGTATTCCGTGTAAGACTTGTTTTTCAAAATGCTTGTTTGAAGTGCTTGTCAAAGTGCATATTCATGTAATTTGTGTAATAATGCACAGAGTTCATTGCTTATTTAACATGCAAATATTTTAAAGAAACATTTCACCGAAAAAGTTATCAATTTCATTTGATAAGAAATTATAATACCGGGTTTCCCCCCAAAAGTATGACTACACTTTCAAACATTAATTTTTTTAAAAAAATAATAATAATTTACGGGGGGTTGTTGTTCTATAAAGAAAATATATAAGTTTTTTTTTTTTTTTTTTGCAATGCTTTATTACACAATTTCAATGCGCGCAAAACATCAAATCTATACGAAATCTTTAGGTACGTTCTATAACGCATTGCAGGATCAACAATCTGAATGGCGACTGTAATTCGACTTTTCATTTCATCATTGTGACGTGTTGAACATTGATAAACAATGTTTTTCATGTATTCCTGCAAAGAATTCCAAAGGTGTTACGTCTTTAGATCTAGGTGGCCACGGTAATTGGACTTTCTTTTTCCACCCGTCGACCAGGGAAGGTTTTATCTCTCTCAAACTCTAGTGAATTGGCGTCCCATTTACGCTGGGCATGTGTTGTAGATTTAAACTCGATAAACCATACTACAACTTGCGTTTTTTCCTGCGGTGAAATCATTTCGAAACGAGAATGTTTGAAAACGGGGACGTTACGCTGTCTAATTTGCATTTCTTTAAACGTAATTGTTAATTTTACTTTATGAAGCATAAAAAAAACGCAAGGGAAAATCTTTGCTTATTTTCCGTTAATTTTTGAAAGTGAAGTCTTACGTTTCGGACATCTATATCAGTGCTCTCCTACCTTTTTATAGCCGCTGATCGCCCAATGTTTGATCATTTTAACGCGGTGAGGGTGAAACGTTGATTATTTATATTTTAGATTGTTCCGATTTAATAATTTTAATTTAATTGTATTTAAACATGCCACGTCAGAATAAAATACGGTTACACCAAAAAATGAATATAAAGCGAGATATACACCACAGTAAATAAAATAGAAATTTGTAAAGGTCTTGCCTCGGCGCCTAAAGGTGTGGGAGAAATGGAAGGAAGACTAACCATATCCAAAAACACTCAATTTTTATTCCCAGTACTAACCACAACACAAATTCAATCAACCAAAATTAAGAGATGCACCCAATTATTAAATATGAGGACAATTAACGAGGTACGCGAGATATGAGAAGACTTTTGTCTTATCTCAATTCCTTACTCATTTACAAATCAGTAAACAGAGTCGAAAATAAATGATGTGACAACGAGTGTTTCTCAATTAAATAAAACATTTATTAAGCTATTTACATGGATGCACAAAAAAAAAAAGGTTAAATATTACCGAGCACACTCATAGCCGTCTGAGGTCATAGCCAAACGCATCTAGAGGAATTCTCTCTTTCCCTTTTCGGAGCGTTTCACCTCACCCTATTGCCACAGGCGAGAAGAGAAACCCCAGACGCTCGTCCGTCATCTGGTCGTTCACTCCTCCACACATACCACTTTCTCTCCATTCGCAGCAATTTTAATTACTTAGAACACTTATGTCAATTCAATCGCTCTGACTTCTTAACTATCTAATCTAGATTAAATCTTAAGTGACCGATCGTCAGCTTACATACAACAATTATCCATTACTAAATATCTGCGCCTCACTTCAAACTGATTAATCCCTGCTCCGCTAGCAGTCTACCCATCTCTCTCTTTCTAAACTGAAAGCTTAGACTTTATGTACTAGACAATTTGCATGCTCACGTTTTCTTCTTCGAGAGGAAGCTTTATAATAAAATAATTTTTACAGACAAAAAATTCCCCAAGAGGACTATTAGTAGAAAGAGCGTGGATAGAGGCGTCACAAATTTAATGTTCTTTGTGCTGCCCAGTACTGTTTGATCGACGGACCTGTGCCGGTCCGCGGAATCGTGACCACTGCCCTATATGATACAAAATTTTCTGCATGCAGTTAGTGTAACAAAAATAAAATACAACTCAATAAAACATGTTGACACCAATAAAATAAATTTTTAAATAACAGAAATAAAAAACTTTCAAAAAGTATTTGGTCTTAGAGAAAAGAGGGATATCAATGTTTCCTTTTCTTTTTGTAACGAGCTTCAGTTGGAGTTCTTTCTTTAAAAAAAGAAGTATTTTATTATCTTAAAAATGACTTATTATTTTAAACACGCTTCATTTGCGTAGAAAGTCCTTCGAAAGTTAAATACATGTTTACGTTAAAAGCACTTCTTTCCCGAATGTCATTGGTCATTAGAAAAACGTGCAGAAAATTGTGGAATAAGAAATTAAGATGTTTATGTGTGCGGAACATCAAAACCATTTCTTAGTCCTTGAAACTGAATAGATAAGTTTTAAGACATACGAATTTGAGCTTAAAAAGCAATTTATCTTAAGTACGAATCGTAATTTTGACATTAATAGATGGAATTTTTCACTCATTATTTTTAACTTTTTTTTGAGTTAAATATAAGTTGTACAAACAAAAGTATCTCAAAATATGGTGTGCTTTCTTTTTTTTCAAACGAAAATTTTGTCTATATTAATTATTTTAATGAAAAGAAATTTGTATTAAAAAAACATTCTTTCTAAATGAATTTCAAAATCTAAAAAAAAAAAAAGATAAATACCGTAAAATCCGGCGTATAATTTATAGGTGCGCGTTATACGCCGGGTACAAAAAACATAGCTACAAAAATAAAAAATGGGAGGAGCATAAAAAAAATTAGACTACTGCATAGATGAGAATACTGTTTATTTAAAATAAATGTCATTCCTAATAATCTTAAGAGGCTGCATAATTTTAGAAATATACTATTTTTTCACAGTCCTGGGATAATACCTCGAATAAATGATTTCAAAATATAATAGCATTGCGCATGAATATTTAAGATTCCTTAATAAAAAGGGAGTGCGCGTTATAAGGCGAATATACCAAAAAGTTTAGAAGTGCAGCTTGAAAGTCTAGGTGCGCGTTTTTCGACGGATTTTACAGTAAAAAAAATATGTAGTAAAATCCAAAATTTGCAACTGGAAGTATAAATAATAATCCTTGTTTTATAATAAATAATCCGAAATTTATTATTGAATTTTGAAATTTTTTAAGAAAACTTAAATTTATTACTTTACTGTAAAATTTGGCGTATAACACGCACCTATATTTTGAAACTGCATTTTTTAATTTTTTGGTACATTCACCTTACAACGCTCACCCCCTTTTTTGCTAAGAAAAATAAACGTACGAATGCAATACTTTTATGCTTTGAAATGATTTATTCCAAGTATTATCCTAAGCTTTTGAAAAAATAGTATACTTTTAGAATTACAACGTTTTAAGTTCATAAGGAATGTCATTTCTTTTAGATAATCAGTATTTCGATACAATCATAAGTCTAATTTGTTTTTTATGTTCATCTCCTTTTTTTAAATTTTAGTTTATTATTTTTATACCAGGCGTATAACGCACACCCGTAAATTTCGATCTTATTTTTTGTATTAAAAGTGCGATTTTTGTGTTTTACGTGACGTTTATTTTTTTGACACCGCAAAACAATACTTAAACCATTTTCCACTATCCCAACCATCGTATTAAGGTTCTGAATCAAATTAAAACACCTTGAAAGAAATTTTGAAGACCACTTCATTCTAAATCTTACTGGATTTTCACGTGGTTCATAAAGCCCACGATCAAAATCTTAGTTACTTCATTACGAAAGAGTTTGATTTTACTTTCAGTTATATTTCGTGTTTAATGTTTACGATGAGCCTCTCGTCTATTTCCAGAAGTTGTTTTTGTAAGTATGCAAAGATCTAAAACACACAAAGTGAACGTTCTAAAATACAAAATGGAGTTCTTGGTTGTTGTCGGCAGGAGATATTGGGGTCTTCGGAATTGAACACAACCTAAAAAAGAATACTGACAACCGTCATCGTAGCTGTCACAAATTGAATATTATTATTACAGTAGAGTAGTATCATTATTTTACCTAAGGGACTTCTCCGATCCCTTTTCCCGCAAATCGAAAGTAAGCATTGACAGGAATAAATACCCTAGTAACTGGCACGACAGGGTTTTTTTTCAGAAAAAGCCAAAATCTCCGTATCTAAAAATAGTTTCTTCAAATCACAAGTCACCAGATATGCCCCTCCCCCTCACACCAACTCCAAGGTCATCAACATTTGATCTTTGTGGGCAGCCTATCCCTTGTGACCCTAAGGTCAGGATTCGTGCTCGCTAGTTGGGGTTAGGGAGGAGTGTTCCTTCAAGTTTCCCTGGAACGATTTCCA
>BMAV01020905.1:14513-41635 GCA_019973955.1 Trichonephila inaurata madagascariensis | reverse complement strand
GTTAATATTCAATCAATCAATCAATCAATCGACCCCGGCCCAAGTCGATGGATTTTCATAATGCAGAAAATCGACAGAGGCCATGTCGTATGATTAGACGGCATGTAAAAGATCCCTAACGGGATGCTCTAGGCAAAATTAAATCCTAGCACAGGTTCGCATCATCAGAGCTCAGGTGCCTCCCTCTAAGGAGGAAACTGGGTGTTAAAATTACCTGCGGTGATTGGTATCCGCCAATATAGGGCCACACTAAAAAGAAATACCTGCTTTCGGTGAATGTAGTAGGTAAATTAATGAACTCTATTAATAACTGTTCATAACCTGCCATTAAAAAAAAAGTTCAATCGTTAATAAAATACATTTTAAAGCGCTCAACTGAGCTGAAATTTTATATACACAATTATTTCGGATGACAATGCGGTAATTTAATTATAACTAATAAAAATGAATTGATTGAAACTAATTATTCAAAGAATTACAAATACAGCCTCGTTGGCATTATTTTTGGCAGCTTAGCGACCTTTTTGGCGACTTGTGTCAAAACTTGAAAAGGTTTTTTTATCACAATTTAAAGCATTCCGTTGAACTGAAATTTTGTATACACAATTGTTTTGGATCACAATACGATACTTTATTGATAATTAATAAAAATTAACTGCCACTTAATGTTGTGATTCTGTCGTATGAAAAAACATATTTACATTAATGAGGTTGATTCATGTGACGTCATAGTCACATGATAATAAAAGCCACGTGATTCTAGCCAATCAATTCAAAAACTCATGTGACGTCATAGTCACACGATAAATACTATCTAGTGTTTCCAGCTAATCAGTTTACGCGCTCCGGTGTTGCCAAGTTTTGCTCTTTGCAGAAACTTTCTCTTAAAAAGTACAAATGTATACATAAATGCATTTTATTTAAAAGTATAAGCATAAAATACGACTTTTTTTAATTTAAAAAAAATCTTTTTGAAGAGATTTTTTTTCCTAACATTTAAACATCTTTAACCAAATATGAAATTTGAAATTTTATCTGAGTTTTACAAATAGAACAATTACAATTAGTTTAATGTTTGTTTTGAATTCAATGGAAAACACGTGTTTGTTTTTATCATGTGACTTCATGAATCAAGCCCATTGTAACTATTTAATAAAAAGTAGCTAAAATAAAATTTTCCTTTGTTGATCTAAGTAGGAATTGACTCAATTTTTTTCTATATTACTTGTTTTTACTACAGCACTTTGAAATCTTGGAGGGACTTATGAATAATACTGTATATACATATATACAATGATTAACAAAAGTTTCAATAGAAATATGAGATCGTTGGAGTGTGTGTGTGTGTTAGCAGGACAATTTTAGAACGTTAAACTTGAAATCATGTTTACAGACATTGGATTTAGGACGAAGTTCGAGAAATAGTGGAAAAATTTCCTCTTTAGACCAATCATTTATCAAAACATGTAAATTAAATAATAAGCAAGCACAAAAGTATAATAACAACTTTATGATTACTATCATTTAAAAAATTGGAAAAATCTTTTGACGACGACAAGTCACACCTCCGTTTACGCCTTTATAATTTATCATCAGAGCTAATGTGCGAGACACACCTTCACAAATCGACGCGTAGATATTTTTCAAATTAAATATGAATAATATATGGTTACCCAGACATCGTACGTTTAATTCATAGGAAATCTGAGACAGTGTTCGTTATGCGTAGCTTCCTAAAAGTTACAAAACACGCTTTTTCAAGTGATGATTCATTCATTTCGGCGTTTAATTGTACTTTTTTTTACTCAGTTTTCCTTAGAGATCGTTGAAATCTATATAGGCAGTATTAGAAATGCGACATTCTAATTTATTTTGAGTTATAACCACAGCCTTCGAAAGTTCTGAAAAATAAGTTTTATTTATTAAATAACAAAGACAGAAAAGGTCTTTAAATACTTAAAAGGTAATCACTTTTCTGGGGGTTTAGATAAGTATTTGTGTTATAAATCAGTGCTCCGTAACCTTTTTATCGATGCGGACCGGTCAACGTTTGATAATTTTACCGCGGCCCGCTGAGGTTGGGACACATTGATTGTTTTGATTTAACAATTTTAACTTAGTTACATTTATAAATAGGCCTTCAGAATAAAATATAGTTGCACCAAAAATGAATAAAAGTGATTTAACGTGGAATATAAAGTGATTTCCGAGGATCCGAAAGAAATCCGAAAGAAATGCACCACTTTAAATAAAATGGCAATAGTTTAATGTTCTTTAGGTGGCTCGGCACCATTTGATCCACGGACCAGTACCGGTCCGCAGACCGGGGGTTGCGGATCACTGTTATAAATCAACTTTTAATTCTGACTCACGATCTCAGAAAACTGATAATTAATAAAAAATAAAAACAACTATAAATCGTATTTTCACAACAAATAAGCAAAATTCGTGTATTTCTTTAAAATGGTGTTCGTGATTCCTACCGTACACATTTCGATTTGTGGCTGAATAATAAAAAAAATAAGAAATACAATTTTTTTCAAAAAAATTAACCTTTCAAGCTGCAGTCAATAGGGAAACAATGGACTAAATTCATGTGACGTCATAGTCACATGATGAGGATAACTGCGTGTTTCTAGCCAATCAGTTCAAAAGTTCATGTGATTTCCTTGTCACGATAAATGCAATCATGTGTTTCCAGCTAATCAGTTCATGCGCTACGTTGTTGCCAACTTATGCTCTTTGCAGACACACTCTCTTAAAAAACTCATAATTGTCAGTTTTGACAATTCCCCTTGTCGTGTCTTCGTTGTATTGAATAAAGATGGCTGTATAACAGGAACAAATCTTATTTAATGTTCTTACGTTTCACAACACAAGGGGTCACTTAAATAAACAACGCACATCAATTATATTTACAGAAAATAGCTTAAGGACTAAAGGAGGGAACCAGGCATTCCCTGACTCCACTTGTACACGTCTTCCTTCGGGGTGATCCAGGGCAGAAGAGAGGTAAGAACGAGTTCCCGCTTCTTAAAAGAACAAGTGGTACCCCCTGGCTGTCGCTAATGGTAAAGGAAAGGTAGAGTTTAAATGTAGTAGTTACACAGTTTATTTAAAAGTACATGCATAAAATAAGATTTTTTTAAAAATTTTAAAATGTTTTGATGAAATTTTTTTATAGTACTTGAATATGTGATGTCTTCGATTGGGGTGAACCCCACCCTTCCATTCATGCTAAGTTTTATGGCTCCGAACAGATGTTAGGTGACAAGTGCACGTGGCCATGAGGTCATTGTTTATTGTCTGACCTCGGGCAAACACCGACACCCTTGTCTGGTAGTCATAATGGCCAAAGAGAGCCGGAACCCCATTGACAATAGGCGAAGCCTGTCTGAAAGAATCCCGTCGCCTTGGCCGGTGTCGAGAGAATGGGATTATAGAACACAGGTGGTGTGTCCAGATGTGGGATAAGAATGATGACGACTTAAAATTCCAGACTGACGGGGTATGTATTTGTGTTTGCCGCACAAATAGGACATGAATGTGGCCCAGGGGACGAGGGCAGACTTTTGTGGCCTGCCAATGAAAAGAGACGAGGGGCGTGTTGTGGACCAGCCCCTGGTGTTTAAAAGGGGTTTTTTAGGAGACGAGAGGAGAGCCCTGAATGGAGAAAACTTGAGAGGAGCCATGAAAAAAAGAGATTGGAGAGGAACGAGAGGTGAGACGATGAACGCCGGTGGCGTTGAGAGTTGAGCGAGTGCCTTTCGGGAAAAAGGATTGAACTCCCGTAAGATAGACTGATTGTGCACCGTCTTGGCATATAACTGTGATTTTATTACTTCATATATAGAAACCTGTGAAGCAAAATAAATACTGCCTTTATTTTTAAAATTCAATCTTTTACGAATCAAGTAACAAATACAAGTTGGTTTAGTGTCAGTTTTGAATTCATTGGAAAACACGTGTTTGTCTTTATCATGTGACCGCCAGGAATTAAGTCGATTAAGCTATAAGTATTATCATATAAATGAGTGACCTTCAAACTTTGTCGACTCACGGAGCTCTTAAAACCATAAGGTGTTTCCAGGGAATCCTGTACAAGCCATAGAAAAATATATGCATTGTTCAGAATGGCGCTAGAATGTTTATAACTGTGTGAGAAACTTCTCAGTGTATTCTGCAAATTTGCAGCCTAAAATGTAGTTGTACCCGCTAAAATTTAGATTTTAACGTCGAATCTGTTGATGTGTTGGTAAATTTTTCCTTTTCTTTCATTGGCAAGCTTTCTGATGTATGTATTCATATTTAGTTTTCTTTTTCTTCTCTGGGAAATATTACTTTCCAGGTGTTAGATGTTTTTTGAAAAAGTTCTCTTATAGGCATTTTTCCATGTATAAAAAAAAGTGCCAGGATTTTTAACACTGTTGTCTAAATCCAATTCATTCCATTGCCCTTATTCAATTCCTACTATTAGTTCACACTCTCCCTATATATATTTATTTATATATATATCTTGTTCAATTTTTCAATCGTTGATAAAACACTTTTTATTCATCCACTCAAGTTTAAATAAATTTTTTAAAAATTTGTAGTGGACGACACTGGATGTTAATACTTTTTTTTCAAATATCAATTCATTAATTTAATTTAATTAATTAATAAACAGTAACAAATAAAATAATAGTTCAACACAGTGGCGCACACAAGGGGGGGTCCTGGGGATCCGGAACCCCCCAAAGCCCTTGATTTTTTCCCGATTGGTTATAATTCTAAGTATATAATACGTAAAATTTAATTAAATATTTGTTATTAGTGATTAATTTTATTAATTAATGCTAATTATTTGTTCAATGATTAGTTTTTTACTGTGTTTTGGTCCTGAAAATTGACAAAATCAAAAATAGCATGATACAAGAATGGTGAACTTTCAACCCCGGACCCCCCCCCCTTGAAAAATTCCTGTGTGCGCTACTGGTTCAACACCATATATAAAAAGGAACATTGCTCGTTGTATCCCTGTAGCGCAATGGTTAGGGCGTTGGACTTCTAATCCAAAGGTCGTGGGTCTTGAATGTGAAAGAATGTGCTTTCTTTTTATTATACTCCTAGCTGCATGGCCCGGCGTGGCACGGTATGACGAAGCCGGTCTCTTCCCCCTATTTGCTAACAGACCCCTTGCCCCTTGCCGACAGACGTTGCGAAAATTCGAGACATTTCCCTAATTGCTGGGAAAGAATTTCGTAACTGAGTGGTCAAAGTTTCCTACCCTTTTTCCCAGGCTGAACGGGCTGTCAAAAAGAGACGCCATAACATTGTGATTTTGTTTTCCCACGATTCGGTGACGACGGCGCGTCTGAAAACTTACAATGTGCTCCCAGCCATCGGTGCTCATTGGGCAAGAAATCAGATGGGCTGAGTCCGACAGGGGTGGCAAAAGAATAAGAGATCAAGGGAGCCGAGACCGACAGGGGCGGCAAAAGAACAAGAGATCACAGAAGGATGATTAGGAGAGATAGAGAGGATATAAGGAGAGCGAAAGAGTCCGGAAGGGAGATTGGATTTTGAGGGAGCCGGGTGTGGTCCCTTTCAGTGAGAGAGAAAGCGATAGCGAGCCCGCGAAGTAAGGCGGTCTCCGAACTGGGAAGATCCGGGAACGGTCTGAATCCCGATCAACGAAAGAAAGCGATACTTGATCTTCGAAGTAAGGCGGATTTTAGAACGGTAGAAATTGCGAAGGAGCACGGCGAATTTGGAGCCAGCGAACTCACCTAGACTCGGTGTGGAAATACCGAGAGTGAACCCTTTTTACGTATCCTGTGTATAGGACTTTTCTCTAGCGAGCTACTTTACGTCATTATTTTATGCGAGAGATAAGAGACATTGCAGCGAAAGAGACTCGAAATCTGTGGACCCTTTTGATGATTAATTGTGAAAGAATATTCTATTTTTTTCCTTTGTGATGAATTTCTTACTGAGAAATAAATAGTTTATCCCAGAGCTGTGTGAAATCATTACAACGGGCTTTCTCTACTTTTATAAATTTTCCCTTTCCTTCACAGAATTAGCACTTCTAAAACTCTTTTTCAAAATGACTAATTTTTAAATGACTAATTCTAAAAGAAAAAAGCATGAATTTTTTTTACTTTAAAATATAGTTTCATTAAAGCGAAAAAAAATGCAAGCGGAACGATTTAGAAATCCTCTTAATAAAAACATATCGATTTTGACTCATTTTTTAAAAAAATCGTAAGAAATAGAAAATATAATTATTTTGTAAAATAAATTATACCGTATCGCGGTGAAGTAAATGATCTTTCCGATTCTGTAATTATTTTTTGTCTGGGTCTCATAAGAAAAATTAGATCGCGTTTTAAAAGCGTCTGAAAAAAAAAGTTAAGAGATTTTGAACTTGGCCCCTGGCGGGAAAAGATGGCACTAATTATGCGTTTTAAGGTTTTTAATTAATATCTTTTTAACTAATTGGAATATCGGAATATAAATGGTCAAAATGGATTCCTCGGATCATTTCCGAACTTTTGGTACCTTTTGCGAGTTTCTGCGTCGTGCGGTTCGTGAGAAGATACACCGAGTCTTGTTCATACGTTTGTTTACCTACGAATTTTAATAGTGTAGATTCATTGGAATAATTAAATTTCAATAATGAATAAATAGTAACAAACAAAAATGATTGTCCAACACCATATATAGAATGGAAAATTGCAAGGAAAAAAATCGCTTTCTATTTTGCAACTTAATGGTGTGATTCTGTCATATGTATATACATATTTATATTTATTGTAATTAGTTAATAAAAAGTAACTAAAATAAAATTTTTCTTTGTTGATGTAAGTAGGAATTGACTTCCAAAATTTTTTTTTATACTATTTGTTTTTGCAATACATTGAACTACAAGTTATAAAATTATATTTTGAGGAATCCAGAATCATATGCAACTAAATATTTTCACAATTTATAGGTAGTACATATAAAGGAAAAACGCGCGTTCTATAATATTCTTTTATTATATTACTATTAAAATAGCTGAAAATTACTAAAAAGAGGCTGTCCGGCATTGAATTTGTTTTTTAAGTTTCCCCCATGGAACATGGAATCCGCATTGTGAAACACGGTTTTAGATACTTTTGATCATACAAACTCCATAGAGAAAGTGCATATATTTTTCATACATATTTATATCGTTTTCTTTTCAATTTTTATTTTGTCTCGTGGAACTCCTGGGTATTCTTTGAGGAATCTCAGGATTCCGTGGAACACAATTTGAAGACCACTGATATAAACATATCCATTTAATTTGTTGTGTGGAAGCAATGAGCAAACTCAAAGTAATATTCAGTCTATGCTAAGCCACTGTTTCCCAAAATATTACTTTGCGATATAGCAAAGGCGCTGCAAAGAGAAGTTTTGGTGAAAAAAACCATTAAAACGAAATGATATTCAAAAAAAATTTTTTTAAGAATTTTGATCTTCCCCCATGTTTAGGTGTCCTAAACTCCACTTACTTGTGAGTAATCCATAACATTATATAACACGTTATTATAATTCCTAAGATTCTCAGTGAATTTCGCAAACTGAATACTTAAACATACCTTTTGAAAAAAGATGTTATAACCGACAGCTTTTATTTATCATTAGAAAGATTAATCTGCTTTTTATCAATAGACATTACCACAAGTCAAATACGAAACAAGTTCGAAAAACAAAGCACAAAACAAGCAAACTGATGATTAATGAATCCAACATGCGGTGGACCCAAAAATCCACATATGTCATTACACCGACACATTCCAATTAATATAACATTTCGAATTTCAAACACAAATGCCATTAATTCCCCCCCTCCCCCCAAAATCTAAGAGAGTAGCGAATGGGGAATACCATCTCGGGAAGAAAGGATTATAAACCAACCAAACAACAGCAAATCAAAAAGAGAGCCATCAAGCTCGGGTTATGGGTCAAGCAACAAGTGGCGTCTAACGGAGTGTGTTTCTGGGGCACTGACCTTTTGAATCGGCGGAAAAGAAAGTTTCTTTTCTTTTCTTTTTGGCATCCAGTAGGAGAAATAGGGTTGTCTTGTGTTTTCTCTTCCTCCTGGGTCGTTGTGTTCCCTGATTCAGTTTGCTTTAGCTATCGCATCATCTTGGTCGTTGACTCTATGTCTCTGTGTCAGCGAACTGATTCCAACGCGTCCACTAGGAAAGGCAATACGATTGAGAGCTAGTGCTGAGGGTGTGAAACAGCTGTTCAGGGTTGAATTTCAATGGGGATACAATGAAATCTTCCATACATGGCGACATAGTTTGTTTTAAAGTGATGGGAATATGAGTATCTCCTGTAACACTGTGGGAGTTTTTAAATGGCAGCGGAGGAAATTTTATAATACCAAACTGAAATAATTCGTTACTTATTTATACTTCCTTGAGTGTCTCTGAAGTGGTCGCAATTGGATTACATGCACGACTATTGATATAAATATCGGTACGTTGACCTATCTGCACAAATTCAAAGTAGTGCCAAATCATGAGACATGTTTATTAGAGCAGGGGTAGTCAACCCAGATGACCTTGCGGGCCACTTCGGAAAAACATTATAATCTCGCGGGCCGCACATAAAAATATGTACCTTTGTATCAGATTTGGAAACAAAAAAACATTTATTGGAGTGAAAATTTAAAACAGAGTAAATTATTATTATTGTTTTCTTTATTTTTCATGTATACAGATATAGATAATATAATAATGTTCATGTAATATAATAATGCAATGATCCAATAATGTTTAAAATATTACAATTGCCATTTTCTTGAAAATTACGGTGTTCCTGTTGAATTGATCTTCCGTTTCTCATTGTTAAAATTTGATTGCGTTGTCGTTCACAAACGATTAAGTATACATTGCCCTTTATCTTAACTGTACTGAATATTTTTTTTAAACTTTAAAAAACATCTCTGGCTGCCTCTTGCTTTTTTTGGGCACTCCAAACAGAAAAGGAGGAGGAGAAATGAAAGTCGCACACACAGAGAATCATGTACCATCCACAGTAAAGGATATGCACAATGCAATTCGGAATTTTTTAAAAAAGTAATTTATTATAGTAAAATCAGATGTAACTGTTTGATAAAATGTAAATCTATTTTAATCTAAAGGACATCTTTATTATCTAAAAGAATTTATTTTAAAACAAGAACAGGTAACAGGCAAATACATTGTAGATTTATATATACATATAAATTTTCCCTCAAATAAATTTCAAAAATGAAAAAACTTTAAGAATCTGATATTTAAATTTTTTTAAAAAAGAGTCTGCGGGCCGCATTACCGGTATTAAAACCGGTATCAAGACCTTAAAAAAAATGCCGGTATTGAACTTTTTGTCCGATATTGCAATCCCTAGTCCTGAGTGAGAACTAAATCAAAATTATTTGGGAATCCTTTTTTCGAAAATAAATAAAAATGGCTGCAAAACTTATTGGATGATGTCAAAATATTACTCTTGTTTGTTACCCTGTAGCTTTCGGGCACCGTATCATGGATACGGATTACTTAGGGTTCAAAATGACTTCTAGTCGAGAGCACAGGCGTAGTTAGTTCTGAGTGGGGCCTGCATCAAAAATCTTTGGGGACTCTTTTTTTTTTTTGGAAAATAAATAAACATGGTCAACCAATAAAACTTGTTTGAGAGTGTCAAAATATTACACATGTAAGGCCCCGTTGCTTGGGGGCCCCGTATCATTGATTCAGTGGCAGCTACGCCCTTGATCCAGAGGCATCAAACCCGCCGTGCAGAAGGGCTGATGTAAATCTGTTGAGACATCTCACGTTGGGTTAGTGTGGAATTCTAGAGAATGGGATGATCGTGCAAGTGTCGTCTGCCTCATTTGACTGTGGCTCAGAATTACAAAAGCCGCCATCAATAGGCTTCGTATAGTTTCCTGGTGAAACGTTAACAAAAAAAATCATTTGAAAAAAAATTAAACCCATTTACCGTACAAAAATTACTCGCATTTAATTTATGCTTTTAATAATTAGAAATGATTAAAGAAATATCAAGTTCATTGTCTTTTTAAAAAAAATTAACGACTACATTTGAATAATGTTTTTGTAATAGAACTGAAAAATATAATTAGTTTTCGTTAACTCGAACAAACGTATATCAATTCTTCTTTCTTTTCAGACATCAAGATGAACTAGTTTTAATAGACTTCTAGTAGTCTACGATTGTAAAAGCATTTCACTCATTATGTATGCTTCTTCAATAGACGGTAATCCTTCTCGGCTATTTTTCCTTCAGGCCAGTTTGACGAAAATAACACTTAAGTTCGAGATAAGTAATCGTTCTCTTATAATCTCAAAAGTAGTTCCGGAATAACACCATATAATCAGAGCCCCCGTTTCTAATTTTAAATGTTTCCTATAGCATTGTAAACACCCAAACCCTCATATAGTAAACATTACGTTTGTTAAAATGTGGCTCAATGATTATATTTAGAACTAAATATGCATTGTAAAATAATGTAGAATCGAATATACACTCACGTTTGTAATTATGTATGTCATAAAATCATAAATGTTGACAAATTTCTCATTGTCGATTTATATATGCATTGGCCGCACTTAGAAACAATATGAGGGCTATTGGGATAGACATCATAATTTTGAATCACAGTTAAGGTATCCGACTACGTTCGGAATCGTGATTTTGCAAAAGCGTATAAATGGATAATATTTATGATATTTAGTGTCACTTAGATTAGAATACGTGTATATAAAATTGTTTTAAGAAAAGTATTACAATAAAAAATTATTTAAGTACAATATTTTGACAAAAAATGAACATAGAATGACCCATTTTCAAAATATTCTCCTTTTTGTGAAAAATGCTTCTATTCTAATAATAGTTTACCTGTATATAGCTCAGACCTCTGTACAGAGGCTCAACTAGAAATTTTGAAATATATAACTTAGAAGTGGGTTTATCTTTGTTTTACGACAACAGAGGGGAGAGATTTTAAGAAAAAAACGCCGATAATTATTTCAATTCTGAAAATAATGAGAATTTTTCAAAAATCATAGTTGAGCCTCTGTGCAGAGGTCTGAGCTATATACTGGCAAAATATGATTATAATAGAAACATTTTTCACAAAAGGAGAACATTTTGAAAAAAGGTTATTCTAATTTAATTTTTTGCCGAAATATTGTATTTAAATAATTTTTTTGTGTCCAAATGTCCTTAAAACAATTTTATACATGTATTCTAATCTAAGTGACACTAAATATCTTGAAAATTATCCATTTATGCGGCTTTTTAAAATCACGGTTCCGAACGTAGTCGGATACTTTAAGGGATGAGGACTACATCTTTGTTGGCACCCCACTCACCAAACTTCTGTACCACACCAATGTAAAAACTTGGAGCCTTGGCAATATCAGTCCCTCTACACGGTGGGTCTTAAATTCGTTTTAATAGAATCATCATTATCGTTGACTCAACACTCCCCGGGGGGGGGGGGGGCCCATGGTCTTCTCCAGAACATTTTACCAAGCGGTTCTCCTGGCCACCAGTTCCTTCCGGTTCCGTACCCTTATGGTCTTGAAATCATTGTTAAGGAAGTCCCACCAACGAAGTCTTGGTTGTCCTCTAGTTCTACTACCCGTAGGCAGGGGAGTAATCTACACCCCCGAAACATGGGGGAAGCCCAGGATTCAAAGGGGGCCAAAGCCTATGTTATGTTATGGTTTTGTAATCCTTTGTAAGATCTAACTTGGAGCCCAAAACCTGATTTTTCATTGGGCCCCGAATATTCTCCGTTACGCCACTGCCCAAAGGTTTTTGTTTGAAGATCTTATATGTTGGGCTAGAAGTATCCAAGCGGCAAATATGCCCTGCAAATATTATTCTGCTTAATTTGATGAATTTTATTGCATCGATGTTCTTATAATTTTTGTAAATTTCAGCATTTGTTCTTCCATAAAAATCACCCTCTTTAATTCCAGCAAAAATGGTTTTCAGAATCATCAATGGCAATATTGGCCTCTTCTTTCTTTGAGAAGCATAGGTCAGGATTGGACATATAACAGTTTTGTATAGTAGTATAAATTTGTATCTCTCTTTATGTATGTGATGCTATATGAAGGTTTGAAAATCGTTTAAACATCTATTTGTCGACAGTATTCGCTTTTTATCTTCAACGTCAATATTATTATGAGAGTCAATTTAGAACTCAGATACAACAACTGTTTTGTACCATTTCAAATCTATATGTATCAACTTCAAAGAATGGATGAATTGTGCAACCTTTAGTAGAAACCATACATTTTGTTTTTCCTATATTTATATCAAGGTTAAATTTCTTAGCCGACTTTTCGAAAGCAGCAAATTTATCCTTTAGGTCTCTCTCAGTTCTGGCAATTATGTCTACATCATCCCCAGCAGTGGCGTAACGTCCACCCCCGCATTACGGAGGGGGGGGGGCATGGACACTAGGGAGCCCAAAGCTTGACTGACGTTAAGTCAGTCAAGCTTTAAGACGTTAAGTCAGTCCATAGTCGTCTCTAACGCAGAAAACGCGCCAGCATTTGACGGACCCTTGCTACTTTCGTTGTTGTTCTTGACTTTCAACAAAATTGTTGACTTCCCAATATTATAAAACTGTGCTAAAGATGCTCCACATTCTCCCTACGCAAGACGGTTCAATATTTCAAGTTTTGTCTATATGTTCAAGATATATTGAATTCGAAGCCATAGCAGTTCAAAACTCAACAAAAGAGCACGTGCACAACCCCACACTTGGAAACAAACTGACCTAATATTCCGAGCAGATGTTTACCAAATCACACAACTGAAATTCCCCAAATATGCCTGATCTTGGGTTTTCTCTTCACTTTTGGCCTCACGCGAAATAGTTGTTAAGCATTGCACTGTTCGAAAACGTATTCATATACAGAACATGTAGTTAATAATAATAAAAAAAAATGGTCCAGATATTTGGGGATCCGGATAATAAACGTTCGGATAAACGACGTTCTACTGTAAATTAACCATTAACAGAGTATAGAAATCATTAAAAGTATTTTATTGCTGTGCAGCAAATGACATGCATTCAAACTGTACATGACATAAGCAAAAAGCATTTAACATCAAATAAGTATTGTTTTATAAAGAGTACACGTATGTTACACAATTTCACTTGAATTAAAACATTTTACTGGGATCAAGCCCCTGGAACAAGAACTAGGGGTCAACCCAACCTCCGGAGGATTCCGGTTTTTCTATATAGCGAACTTTTTACTAGAACCTTGAGCATTTCACGATTTTTTTCGTAAAATAACCTCTCTATAGCGAAGTGCATTTTCCATGTAACGAACTTTTTCTTTTGACATTCAATTTTTGTTCTCCCTTCTTTAAAAGTATTTCTGAAAAAATTTCAAGTTATTCTCTCTTTAACATATTTTATAGTGGTCATAAATCTTGAACTGGTTTTATTAGATCCTAACTGCTCGAGAGCAATAGAGTTCTGGACGTTTCATCCAAGAAGTGCAACCCTTAACCCCCATTTCCCAGTTCACTAGAAATATTTTCGATATCCTTTTTCAACCTCAGTGGAGTTGTCCCGTGTCCCCGTGTTCTAATTATAAAATAATGCGTGTTTAATGTGACTTGTATGCTTTAAATTATAAAATGTCCTCAAAATTAATTAATTTTAGTATAAAATTTTCTTAATATTGAAAATACAATGAATTCTTCGACATTTTTTTTTCTTGTTTTCCTTGCAATTTTTCTTTCTTTCTTTTTTGATGGGTAAGATTTATAAAATAAACATCTATTAATTTAAAAAAGGGTGTGAATAATTACTTCTTTTTAATATATAGCGATTATGAATTTAAAATTTGGTTTATGTGGTTTATAAAGAATATTAAAAAGATGAACCTCTATATAACGAATTTTCCGTATAACGAACTTTTTAGCGGGATTTAGTGACTTCGTTATATAGAGGTCCGACTGTATATATATTAAATAATTAGACAGTTTTAAAACATGTCTATCCTAGCAAAAAACCTGAAAATAAATTTATATTATCCAATTTTTCAATGAAGGACAATTCAAGTGTCATACATTTCCTCGCGTATAAATATGTTTTGTTTCACAAACTTAATCCTTTACAGTAACGAATCCTTTTGCGACCCATTTCACTCAACCTTAACAATCCTTGATGCCCACCATGCAAACGAGTTAACGGTGCAATCCATGTCTTCCATCTGCCAAGAACACGCACACCTCACTACAAGGTGAATGGCTTTTTGTAGGCCCTAATTCTTCCTCAAACCCTCGACGCTGTCCTTGAAAAGGGTGGAGTACGCCTCGCTTTTTTTGGTGCCGTTAGGCCCTTTTTGGAACTTCCTGTATCACCACCCGCAAGTTAAAACCTCGAAATGCATATGACTGCATTCGTCAAGATCCTTGGTTTTATCGAGCAGCCATTCTTTGTTGCCTTGACTAGTATTTGACTACTCGTGCGTTTCGGAATAGAGGTTGGTTTGTGTGTAAACATGACAGAAGTAACATGCCATTAGCGGTGGTAATGACACTAATGTATTGTAATTGTGTTACGTTTTTCAATGATACAATCAGAGGTGTAAGAAAGTGGAATTCCTTGTTTTCTATCCTTGGTGAAAGGATTGTATTGATTTAGTTTTAGAAACTACAAAAACGATTACGTTTGCGAATGTTACTGGAATAACGCCCGAATGAATGTTTTGCCGATAGAAGATGTTTGTGAACTGGAGAAAAATGTGACATAAAAATATTTTACAAGCAATATATTCTCAGAAATAATCAATAACAATATTTATTGATTTATTCTCCCTTGTTTCATTCTTAACTTAATAACAATTAAAATAACACGCTACAAGAACATGCAAGATTTATTTTCCAAGTTTATTCTGTTAAAAATTAAGGGACTTTAAATATGGTACTGGGGATCAGTGGAGCAACGGAGAATATTAGGGCCCCCCTGCAAACTCAGGTTTCGGACTCCAAGCGTCCGGACACCGTTCCATGGATGGCATTCGGATAACCGAACACCGAATGCCATCCATGCAGTATATGAAACCGGACGCTATACAAATATAGAAAATCATCACATGCGGGAAACGTGCTTGAAGAAAAAGCATAATAGGTGCAAAAAACGCAATTTTACCTTTATTGAGGAAAATAATCACTTATTTTTTTTTGTATTATTGTACATCTTCGTTTTTTCGCTGCAAGGTCTCTGATTCTCTTGAGCAGCAGTAGTTGAGTAGGACAGCACTCTGATTGTTGTTCGTACCACTCCATAGCTGTCTCTAATGTAGAAAACGCGTCAGCATTTGATGAATCCTTGCTACTTCCGTTGTTGTTAGCGTCCACGTCTTCATCCGTTTCATCGTCGACAGAGTCGGATTCTCCTTGCATTGAAGTCACAATCTCGTCATCATTTAGCATTTGAAATCCATGCCATCCAGGTTTCTACATCTTCTTCATCGCATTCTTGAAATCCTTGGGATCGATTGGACAAAGCCAGTAATCTCATCCCTGTAGTCGTCATTGTAGTCTTTTTCGCCTTCTAAATTGACAAAAGTTGACAAAAAAACTGGTCCGGATATTTGACGCTCTGGATAATAAACGTTCAGATAAACGACGTTCTACTGTATTTACATTTTTTTTATTAAGCTAGCACGATTTTTATAACTATTTTTTTTTTTAAAAAAAAACTCTATCGGGAATTTAACACAAACGGACATAGAAAGGATTAGGTTGTTTACAGCTTCAGCCTTGTTTGTATGTAAACAGAAAACAAAATTTGCGCAGTAAGAGTTGAAGGTTTGGAATTTAAAGCTTTCATGTCAGCTGTGGAAGCGGAATTGTTTTTTTTTTTATTTTTGTCACTTTTTTCGAATTTCAATGAAATTCGTCTGTCCCGCAAGGACATGAAGGCGGTTGTCAATTTCTTGCCTTATTCGTCTCGACGTGTCGACGCCTTTGTTGTCAATGGCTGCTGGATTCTAGTCTTTTCAAACCTTTACTGTGATTGTTTATGTTGAATTTGTTATTGTCGAATAAATACCGTCATCTGTGTTCAAATATCTTTCTTAGGAAAAAAGTTAAAAGGGTGAAATGCATTTTATGTTTAAATTTACTGTATATTTAATTTAAACTAGAAGTACACTCAGTGGAAATACAGTCGAACCTCTATACAACGAACCTCTACATTGCGAATTTTTCTATATAGCGAACTTTTTCCTGGAACCTTGAACAATTCACGATTTTCTTCGTAAAATAACCCCTCTATAGCGGAGTGCATTTTCAAAAAACGAACTTTTTCTTTTGTGATTCAATTTTTTTTTCTCCCTATTTTAAAAGTATTTCTGAACATTTCAAGTTATTCTTTCTTTTAACTCATTTTATGGTAGTCATAAATCTTGTACTAGTGTTACTAGTGTACTAATCTTGTTAGGTGTCTAACTCGCCGAGAGTAATAGAATTCTGGGTGTTTCATCAAAGAAGTACAACCTATAATCCCCATTGTCCAGTTCACTAGAAACATCTTCGATATCCCCTGTCACACTCAGTGGAGTTGTCCCGTATTCCCGCGTTCTAGTTATACAATAATGTATGTTAATATTACTTGTATGCTTTAAATTAGAAAATGTCCTTAAAATTCATTAATTTAAATATAAAATTATCTTCTTAATATTGAAAATACAGTGTTTTTCTTGTTTTATTTGCAGTTTTTCTTTCTTTCTTATTTTTCGATGGGTAATATATATAAAATAAACATATATTAATTTTAAAAAAAGGTGTGAATAATTTATTTTTTTAATATATAGTGTTTATGAATTAAAAATTTGTTTTATGTGGTTTATAAAGTATATTGAAAGATGAACGTCTGTATAACGAATTTTCCATGTAACGAACTTTTTTTTAGGGATTTAGCGACTTTGTTACATAGAGGTCCGACTGTATTTACAAGTGATGTATTTTAGTATATTAATTTTTTTGGTATTCTGACGACTAAAAAAGCAACCTCTTACCAAATAATAATACCTCTAACATGTAGATATTTCGAATAGTTTTCTGTGTAACAAAATTTGCAAAATTGAATGAGAAATTTGGAATTTTATTTTTTTATTTTTAAAAGTGGTTTGTGGAGGCTTGAATATAAAAAAATGTTCCTATTTTTTCCCCCTCTATTCCAAAATTTCTTATAAATAACAAATGAATTAAAAATTTTATTAAATTATAAATCCTCATGAGAGAGAGAGAGATGAAAATTGAAAAAACCCCGTCAGAATTAAGACACAGCAACGAGATAAAAATTACTAAAGATAATTTTTATAAAATACCACAAAACCTTCAATAAATGTAATCCAAAATACCCTAAATGATTTCAGAATAAAAAATTTTATTTAAACACTTTATTAAATTAATAAAAATAAATTTCTCTCTATTTTTTTTGTTTTTGTTTTCTGTATTATTAAGCATCCACAAATATTTTTGTAAGCATTACCGCTTTCGTGGAATCTCCGATTAAATATTTAACTGTGTATAGTTGACTCTGATACTCACTGTTTAAGGTAGGGGTCTTCAACCCGTGACCCGCTGAAGCACTGGCGTAGCTAGCTCTGAGGGGGCCCTGTATCAAAATTCCTTCGGGGCCCTTTTTTAGAAATGGGAGGGGCCCCAATGTGTGTAACTACAGCCCCACTCTCTTTACTTACACACAGGGGGGGCCGGGGCCATTGATACGGCGGTAGCTACGCCCTTGCGCTGAAGGCATTTTAAAGACTCTTCATTTGAATCTGAGGTAATTTCAAGAAAAATTCCCTTGTCTGCTTTTGGTCTAATAACACCATTTTTTGTTATTTTTGGTATTTAAAACGTTTTATTTATATTTTTGATATCCATTTGAGATAAAATTTTCTTAAAATGGCAAATTTTTTCAAACATTTCATTGTACCTTAAATAATTTTTAATATAAAAAATCTGACTGATCATAAAATCTCAGAAATTTTCAGAAGAAAAGGTGGACTTTTTTTATCTTTACCGCGAGCAAAGCATTTGAATTCGACTTCCTTTTAACGTTTTTCAATTCCTACACTATTAGCTTGCACTCTCTATATATTTATTTATTTTTATATTTGTATATTTATTTATTTATCTTGGTGGAATTTTCAATCGTTAATTAAATACATTTTAAAGCGCTGAATTGAGCTGAAATTTTATAGACAGGATCATTTTGGATGACAATATAATAATTTAATTATAATTAATTGATTAAAACTAATTATTTAAAGAATTACAAATACAGCCACGTTGGCGGCTTAGCGACCCTTTTAGCGACTTGTGTCAAAACTTGAAAAGGTTTTTTTCTCACGTGTTAAAGCATTCAGTTGGACTGAAATTAAAAGGACAATACGATACTTTAATGATAATTAAAAAAACTAATAACTAACACTTAATGTTGTGATTCTGTCCTATGTATATACACATTTATATTAATTGTAACTATTTAATAAAAAGTAGCTAAAATAAAACTTTTCGTTGTTGATCTAAGTAGGAATTGACTTAAAAACTATTTTTTTATATTACTTGTTTTAATCTATATATACATACACAATCTGTAACACCATATCAGTTGCAATCTTATAAAACAAACCCCCTCTCTTTCTTACTTTCATTTCTTGACGACAATATTTTTTGACAGTCGTGTGGCCCGAACGTCATTGTAAATTTATTGACGTCGCCCGTGAATCATTGTGGATTTATCGATACGGCCCAATCGGATTTATCGAGGTGGCTACAATTGCAAAACTCATCTAACCCATACACTGTGGCGTAGCGGATAATTTTAGGGGACCACCTCCTTGCAAAGTCAGCTTTCGGGCCCCAAGCTAAATCTTACAAAGGATTGCAAAACCATAACATCAGGCTTTGTGCCCCTTAGAATGCTGCCTCCTCCACGATGCGGGGGTGTACGTTACGCCCTTGCCCTTCTTCTTCTTCAATGGCTCGACAGTCCTAGGTGGGCCCTGGCCTTCTCCAGAAGTCTTTTCCAGGCATCCCTACTGTAGCAACTTTTTTCAATTTTTGACCTTTAAAATTTTTAGATCCTTCTCAACACAGTCAATCCATCTTAAAGAGGGTCTACTCCGATGTCTATTTCCCATGGGCTTTGCCAGAAAGATTTTCTTGCAGCAATGATCTTTATCCATTCTAGCCAGATAACCAGCCCATTTAAGTCTCTGTAGTTCGACAAACTTTACAACATCAGGTTGCTTGTAAATTTTGTAAAGTTCTAAGTTAGATCTTCTTCTCCATGATCCATTCACTTGGATCCCACCAAGAATTCTGTGTAATATTTTTCTCTCGAAAATTCCCAAAGCTTCCTCATTACGTAAAGTCAATGGCCAAGTCTCTGATGCATAAGTCAGGACAGATCTTATAAGACTTTTGGAAAGAAGCAATTTAGTTCTTAATTTGTGAAAATTGAAACGCCACTGCCCTTACATACTGTAAAATCCGACTTATAACGCGCACCCATATTTTCAAGCTGCATTTTTTAAATTTTTACGTTTGTTTGGCTTATAACGCTCTTCCCCTTTTTTCCGATGGAACCTGAAATGTACGTGTGTAATGCTCTTATGTTTTGAAGTCATTTATTCGAGATATTATCCCAGGCTTTTGAAAAAATTGTATATTTCTTGAACTACAACCTTTTAAGTTCAATATATATTTCATTTTTTTTTTTAAGTAAACAATATTCTGACCTTTGTAATTTTGTCTAATTTTTTCTATGATCATTCTTTTCTTATATTTTTGAAGCTATCATTTGAGTACTACAGTGACGTAACGTACACCCCCACATTGTGGGGTGGCAGGGTTCTAGGGGGCCCCAAAGCCTGACTGCCACCAAGTTACCTACTCTTTGTAAAATCCAACTTGGGAACCCAAAACCTGACTTTGCAGGGGGCCCAAATGTTCTCCGTTACGCCACTGCAGGGACGTCTTAAGACTCTTTGAGGCCCTGGGCCCCGATAGCATTTTTTAACATTTTTGGAGGCCCTACGGCCCTATGCAAAAGTCAGCCCTACCTGAGATCTTTAAAAGTAGACAGTATATAGCATGCATTGTCAAATGCTCGTTCAAATGGTAATGTAAAACAAATTAAGGCTGTCTTCGGTTAATGTTAAAGAATAGGACCCGAATTAGGTACATTTTTTTTCAGATATAAAAGAATTGAAATGTTAATATTACATTCTGGCTTCACTATTCCTTAGAGATTAACATATTTTATCATACTTTATATTTTTGACCGAGTAGAGCCATTTTTTTCTGGCGTAACATGTGTTTCGCGTTTTTTCTCCTACATCGTAATGTTAAATGAGCTGTCCCTTCACGTGTTAAAATGAAAAAAAAAAAAAATTTATTCATGGAATATTCTGAAATTTTAGAAACGCTATATTGTTAACAGATGTATGAGTTATAATGTTGCAAATTTTCATGAAAATCGAGACATTTTTCTGTCTGAAAATGTGCTCCGCGTTCAGTTCAGACTCATGTACTTTTGCCGAAGACAGCCTCAATGTGTACGACTCATGATCTCAAAAACCTAGGCACAAACCGACTCGACCGATAACCTTTATTTCGAATAAATGAGTCGAATAATTGTTTATATGTTAGGCCTAGGCCTAGACGAGGACAACGATCATCACATAATAATACAACCTCACCACTTTTGTCAGTTGACTTGCAGTTTAAAATTCCTTGTTTTTCGAAGGATGTGTTCTGGAATAATATTTGACCATTAAAATTATCCGGATCATTATCTTACTAAGA
Source organism: Trichonephila inaurata madagascariensis (assembly GCA_019973955.1). NCBI lineage: Eukaryota > Metazoa > Arthropoda > Arachnida > Araneae > Nephilidae > Trichonephila > Trichonephila inaurata. The sequence continues at coordinate 20,740 of BMAV01020905.1, read as the reverse complement.
CAGAGTGGAGAACGAAAAGAGGCCCCCACGTAGGGAGAGGCCCTGAGCCCGGGGTCAGTTGGCCCATGCTTTAAGACGTTCCTGCATATAACGTGTACAGTATGACCCCGCTTAACGCGGAGTATACGTTCCATCAAAGTAGAGCGTAATATGAAACAGCGTTAAACGAGGTTATCTCATCATGTAAATAAATAATGGGGTTAGGAGAAGATGGGTAGAAAATTGGCCAGGTATTTTACCATTGAATTTATTAATTATGTGTTTAATAACAATAAAACAAAAATGTATTTCTTTCAAATATAGAAACATAATAAATGAATAAACATATAAAAATAAATAAAATTCTAAGTCAGTATGTTTGCATTTCAGATCATACAGTATGTTCTGTATTTCCAATTTTCTGCCTTTTTATCAAGAAGGCATCTCATGTAATTTGCGTTTTCCTTTTGCGCTCTGTGAGAAGTTGTTGGTAAGTGGATAAGGCATCCATAATGCCCCGTCTTTCCTTTGAACTCCTGTCAAAATTTGCTCCTGCTTTTTCTTGCTGCTTTACTTTCGTGTTTTTTATTATCACCCATGATAAAAACTAAACATCATAATATTTGTCACTATAGCAATCGTTATATTACATAAATTTATACTTACAATAACGTTAACAAATGTTTGAAACGATAAAAATACGGGCGTATAACACTGCTGGAAAGAAGAAACACAGATAAACTGCTTCGAATATTGGGAAGCCTACCGCTGTGTGTAATTTCGGGGAATCCCACAATTCAAATAAAAGAGCGTTAAACCGAAACAGCGCTAAACGAAACAGCGTTAAGCTGGGGTCTTACTGTACTCGTAAATTTCGATCTTATTTTTTGTGTTAAAAGTGCGCATTATACGCCGGATTTTACGATAACTAAGCAAGCATGTTGCGTCACAATTCTTTTGAATAGAGTCTATGTGTACACAAATTAGCCCAAATACTAACAATCTCACTTAATTTCTATTACTTCTTAATGGGTTTTACAATAACAACGGTCCGATTCAATTAACGGGATCGTTAATACCCATTATTTTCAATAACACTTTCCCACTCCTTCCACATGAAGTCGTAATCATCTCATCAATTAATCTGATTACAACCTTCAATCTGCGAATCAATTTATACAACAATAAATATTTACGTCTGCATGACCTCCTCCCTCCCCAGAAACCGAAAGAAAACATCAACAGGAATACCAAACAACCCTTTCGCGGGGATAACTTGTTTCAGCCGGATGGGCGGAAACCACTTGGGTCCAGTCAATGGAGTTAAACTAATCGATCAAATTCACAATGCTAACAAGGTAAGGTTCTTTTTTTACCCGCTGCCTTATCGGCTTCATGTTGAATGCTGATCACTCTTGTGATTTGAGAGATTAATTTTAATGCTGTGGACGTTCACGGCAAGCTTTGTTAACACCGCAGGGAAATGTTTGTTGTGAAAAAAAATAGAAGGTTGTGATGGAAATAAATTGTGTTTCTAATCTCTGTCCTATTCTTCTTGAATGCGAATTAAATTATTTTGACCTTTTTTTCGGTGTTTAGAAATAGTATTTGATGTCGACGTAATGAGTTACTTTAAATTGGTGTAATGAAATCAAATTTTGTACATGTTGTTCGCCTGCGTAATAAGGAAAGTAATTTATTAAGGTCTCTTTCACACAGTAAATTTCCTCTCATACTTCTGGATTGATGTCTGTCGTAGACTCGCATTTATTATTTTGGTATTTTTTTATTTTATTTATTTATTTGGAAAAAGACATTCTGCATAATTACAAAATCAAACTTTAGAATTTTTATTCGAAGACTGAAAGATGTTTTCAATATGTTCTAGAGCAGTGATTCCTAAAGTAATCTATACAGACCCCTAGGGGTTTATGAGAACTTGCAAGGTGTCCACGCCAGCGAAAAAATAATTTGGGGGTCCATTAGGTGTACATGGGTGTCTATAATAGTGGCTCTGATCAGTGGCGCTCACAAGGGGGGTGTCCTAGAGGTCCGGACACCCCCCATAGCCCTTGATTTTATTTTCGATTGGTTATAATCCTATGTATATATTACGTAAAATTTAATTATGTAAGTGACAAGTGCTCGAGTTGTTAAGTGACAAGTGCACGTGGCCATGGGGTCATTGTTTATTGTCTGACCTCGGGCAAACACCGACACCCAGTCTGGCAGTCATAATGGCCAAAGAGAGCTGGCACCCCATTGACAATAGGTGAAGCCTGTATGAAAGAATCCTGTCGCCTGGGCCGGTGTCGAGAGAATGGGATTATAGAACACAGGCGGTGTGATAGATAAGTGTATCCAGATGTTCGACAAGAATGATGGCACCTTTACATTCCAGACTGACCGGGTATGTGTTTGTGTTTGCCGCACAAATACGACACGAATGTGGCCCAGGGACGCGGGCAGACTGTTGTGGCCCGCCAATGAGAAGAGACGAGGGGCGTGGTGTGGACCCGCCCTGGTGTTTAAAAGGGGTTTTTGTAGGGAACTGGGAGGAGAACCCTGGATGGAGAAAACTTGAGAGGAGCCCTGAAAAAAAGAGATAGGAGAGGAACGAGAGGTGAGACGAGGAACGCCGGTGGCGTTGAGAGTTGAGCGAGTGCCTTTCGGGAAAAAGGATTGAACTCCCGTGAAATAGACTGACTGCACCGGCTTGGCATATAACTGGGACATTATTACTTCATATATAGAAATCTGTGAAGCAAATAAATACTTCTTTTATTTTAAAATTCAATCTTTCATTTGTTAACCTACTCATGATGTTACAGTATATTTGTGTGTCTCAAGATGTGCAATAAAACGGTTTTAAGTAATCACAAAGCTGCCTTGTCAATCTCATCATTAATCAACATGAACAATCGTAAAAAATGGATCTAATATTAAGATAATCCCTTCCACTTGCCACGTCTTTATATATATATATGAGAATATTTTTGAGATAAAACGAAGAAAGATAAATGAATGAATTTCGACAACAATACAAGCGAAATTTAATATAATGATAGTTGAATAGTTCAAACAGAATTGCAGAATATTGATAGATTCCACAATATAAATAAAATGAAACGTAACAATATCATGTTACCCGACAATATCCATTCATACTTTTTTAAAAAAATTTATTTAGGAAAAAGGAAAAATATAGTATGTTTTCTTAAAGTAATTTAAAACTCATCATTCACGTATTTTAACAAACAAAACACACGTCAAGCTTCGAGCAGGAAACTATCTAACAAAACAATCAAAATTTCAATTCTTCTAATGTTCACACACTTTCATGATAATACCTTTTCTCATCAAATAGATCAAATATCTTGCGAATTCAAATTTATCCTAATGATAGATATGAGGAAATTAATTAAACACGATAACACATTCAATGATTTGCATATCTATAACGCTTATTTTATTATTTTCTGTAGATGCGTGCTATAGATGGAACAACGATAGATTTCGAAATGCCACGATCACGATTTAAATTTAAAATTAGTTATTTGGAAATAATCAAAATTTAGTCACGCGAAAAAATTGTACTTAAAGGATACACGAAAAGGTAAGTGTTTCGTGATTATTTCTGATATTTGTTATATATATACATACAGTGAAAATGGTTTAACACGAAATTGAGGGAACTGAAATATTTGATCTTGTTAAAGAATATTGCGAAAAAAAGCACATATTCAACAAAATTAAGTTTGTAAGAGTATAGATCTGGTATTTTTCTTTGCATTGTCTGTGTGTTTTAGCATTCAATTGACAACAATTTGTTCGATGTCGTCTATTTTTTATTCATTTCACCATTGGATTGATTGATTGATTGATTATTAACGGCGCACTGTTTAGCTACACGAGGGCTTTTGGCGACGGACCACGTAATTTTGAACCATGGTCAAGTGACGTGGACGACACCTGAGCTGGAACCCCCCTCTCCTAACTACCACACCACACCAATGGGAGGACATTTCAGCTCTCGAATTTCACCATTGGAATGCGCGTCTAAATAATTGCGCGTACTTTCCTTGATGTTCCTCATTTCGGATAACATGGAACAGGAGCTGCATTTTTCATTTCATTTTCGTCATCGGAATTTACATCAATAATGTTTTTTTTTTGAGTATTGAACAAACTCCAAAATGTCTTTGCCACAATTGGGGCTGCACACACATTATCATCATCTACTGCGACGAATTCTTCCGAGGATACAGTAGGACACTCCAATAATACAGAAGCTTTTTCAAACATTTCATAAAGTGTCAGCTCACACAGTTTCAATATCCTCATTCTTTAGAAGGGAAATCTTTTCGTGTTAAGAGAAAGAAGTGCATTAAAATACATGGTCGGGACCGTTGTATTATTTTGTGTTAATCGATATTACGTTTTCAGCGTCTTCGCGTTAAACGTATTTCACTGTATATATCAGGGATGGCGAACCACTGGCACGTGCCAAAATGTTTTCGACACGACATTGATCAAAACGGTTTGCATTTGAATTCAAAATAACAAAGTTCAATATGAAGTATTACGAATAAACGTGAGTGGTCAGTCGCAATTTTCAGTGAGATTTTCTCAGTTCAAATAATTATCGGAAACGCTCAAGTTTCTTTATGTACCCTGATGTGATTTCATTTAATAAATTGAATTTGTCCCAATTCAATTTGTTGGAAACTGAAAATTTTTTAATGAAATTGATTAAATTCCAGTCTAGTTTAATATGAATTCAAAAATTTGTTGGAAAAATGAGAAAGTTGGAATTGATTGAAACAGAAAGATTAACAAGCAATATAAGTAAAAATGCTAATAATGAAATTTTGGAAACATGGAATTCGATTCCAGACACATTTAACTGTTCGTAGAAGCTGGGTCATCTATTTTAACCATATTTTCATCTACCCAAGCCTGCGAGGCATTATTTTCAAAGATGAATAGCATTAAAAACTCGCTTAGAAACTGTTTGGCAGATGACTTCAATTTAACATGCATTTTGCTAAAAATAACATCTGACAATCTTTATATAAGTTATTTTTCATCTAATCATCATCAGTAGAAATCACACAAATGTTCTTTTAATTTGAATTACACACGTATAACTAAAACATTTACTACTATAAAGGGCAAAATGTATTTTTTCGAAATATATAGAGTTTTGAGCTGTTAGCATTTAGTTTTATTATTTTCCCAAAAATCACCAGTCAAAATTATTTGACGGCACGTCTATACCTCATTAAACATTTCTTTAGGAAAAATGGCACGTTGACCCATAAAGGTTCGCCACCCCTGGTATATATCATGCGTGGCCAACACGAGGCCCACCAGTACGCAAATTGCGACCCATCGACTCTTTTTAAAAAAAATTTTAATATCAGATTTTTAAAGTTTTTTCATTTTGAAATTTATTTGAGAGAAAATTTATATATATATGTATCTACAATGTATTTGCCTGTTACTTGTTCTTGTTTTAAAATAAATCCTTTTTGATAATAGAAATGTCCTTTAGATTAAAATAGATTTATATTTTATCAAACAGTTAAGTTTGATTTTTCAAAAATAAATTACTTTTTTAATAAATTCCGAATTGCATTATGCATATCCTTTACTATGGATGGTACATTATTCTCTGAGTGCGCGACTTTCATTTCTCCTCCTCCTTTTCTGTTTGGAGTGCCCAAAAAGCAAAAGGCAGTCAGAGATGTTTTTTAAAGTTTTAAAAAAATATTCAGGGTGGTTAAGATAAAGGACAATGTATATACTTAATCGTTTGCGCGCGCGCGCGCGCGCGAATGACAGCACTATCAAATTTCAATAATGAGTAACGAAAAATCAATTAATTCATTAGGAACACCGTAATTTTCAAGAAAATGGCAACTGTAATATATTTCAAACATTATTTGATTATTGCATTATTATATTATTTTAACATTATTATGTTATCCATGTCTATATACATGAAAAATAATGAAAACAATAATAACAATTCATTCTGTTTTAAATTTTCACTGCAATAAATGTTTTTTACTTTCCAAATCTGATATATAGGTACATATTTTCATGTGCGGCCCGCGAGATTATAATGTTTTTCCGAAGTGTCCTGCATGGTCATTCGGGTTGGACCCCCCTGGTATATATAATCGCATTAGAGTCATTCAATATTTTTTTTGAGCGCATATTCTTTCAAAGTACTTTCTTAG
>BMAV01020904.1:151841-163647 GCA_019973955.1 Trichonephila inaurata madagascariensis | reverse complement strand
TGTTACGAAATGAGCTCATTTATGTAATAATTGCACCTGTTCCCAAAATCTTTCTGAAAATAGGGAAATAAGACATTAGATCAGATTTGTGTTTCTACCATTTGACCTTGGTTCAGAGGCTCGATGTCACTAACTCTCAATTTACTCTATAGTGCGGGTTTAACTAAATTAAATTCAAAATAAATATTTTTTTTGTGTTTGTTCTGTGGGATCGAATCATTTACTTAGCAACCATGTTGGAAAATAATTTTGAAGCAGGAAAAAAAAAAAAAAAAACCGTCTCCTGAAATTTGAATGTGTTTGTTTTTAAAATTCGCCTCTCATTTTTTTATTATACTTATACCTCATGGGAAGTACATTTATCATAAAATTGAAAGAAATAATAGCTTTTCCCCCTATCATTAAAAATAGAGAGGAAGGGGACTTTCACTTTTTTCGTTTTTTTTTTTTTTTTCTTTCGACATTTACTTATTAATTCTGATACATTCTGCTCGCATGATTGATTCAATGCTTATGTTCTTTGTACTCTAAGGATATGAGAGGTCTATAGACAAAATACTTTGTAATATTGAACTTCGGTCAAAAATGACGAAGAAGACACACCTCTCTCCAGACTTCCACACCATGCCATATTATTAACTTTATATTTAAAATGATCGATTCTATAATGTTTATTTCTGCCCAAAACGCTTTTTGATTCTATTTTTTTACCTTTAGTCATACCAAATTTTTAAGAAATTGTACAAAATTTTAGTAACAAATTAGTTTTATTGATTATTTTTTTTAAAAAAATGAATTCGCGCCCGACGGAAAAAAAAATTTTTTTTTTCTATTCTTTTTTACAAAATTAATATCATGGATAGAAAATTGAATCCGAATCCCATCTGAAATGATTCACGGGAAAAACCGTCGTAAAAATGTTTCGTACAAAAATACTATATAAAGAACCTTTAATATATATAATGCAATTATAAGTAAGCAAGGGTTTTCCAGTAAGAAAAATATGATTCACTGCTAAAAGATTATAGTCGTTTAATTGTCTTTGGTGATGCGACACACGAAAATTGTTTCGAAATGGGAGTTTTTATTTTGTCACCTGCACTAAATAAGCTTTTACCAACAGGGATCCACACACAAAAAAAATTGTATCTTGGGATCTACAACGTGAATGGAAAAATTTATGATAAAATATTATTAATTAAATAATTTCACAATAATAAAACAAAATATCGTAGAAAAGTTCAGAAAATCGTGGTTAAAAGAAATTCATATCTTCCGCAAGCTTCTTTAGTTAAAGGAAAACCATGTGACGCTTATTGAAAATTCCTGATTGATTTTCTTTTTTTGTCACATTTTGAAGTTACATGAAAAGCAATTGATTATGGACTTGTAATTTTGAACCTCGATCGAATGACGAGAACAACTCATGAGCTTCCATTCCGCTTTCCAAACTTTCCCGTCATCCTTAGAGTGTATGTTTGGCATGGGTGCTCTTGACCTAATTAAATCCTAGTACAGGTGCGCATCGTCAGATCTCAGGTGCCTCCCTCTGGGGAGGAAACTGGGCCCCAAAATTACTTGCGGTGATTGGTATCCTGTATGGTATCACCTGTATGGTACCGCACTAAAAAGAGATACCATATTTCGGGGAATGTACTAGGTCTGCAATGGTAAAACACCAATTCTCAGCCCATTAAAAAATTGTTTTTAAAAACACTTTACCATCAGGTCAACATAAGGACTTTGGGCCTGAACGCATTTGATGTGCATCAATTTTCTTGCATGGAGAGTAAGTAATAAAGTGTACAAAGTCTCAGAGTCATGACTCGACAACACCGACCACGAATTTACGATCCTGATGACTTGGAGCGCGGTCACCACTGTTAAAGGGTAAAATTGTTGTAGAAGTATGTGTTTTATGGAAAAATTCTGTTTAATACATATTAGAAGTATGCAAGGGATTTTCCAGTAAAAAAGAAATGATTCGTTTCCCAAAGATTAAATTTGTTTAATTTTCTTTGTGTGTTCATGTGCCATTCCCTTAACTTAAGGGAGTGCGAAAATTCCTATCCACGGAAAATTCTCGAAGAAATCTTTCATCAAGCACTATCTAATCTAGGAAATCTCAGAGAACTTTGTCAGAGGTAATCAATTCTCGTTCAGTAGTTAGAAATCGGTTCAGCTGAGGTGAAACTTGTTTATGTTTTTGACATTATTGCTCTGATGAACTACATTTTCGTAAGTATCTAAAAAAATGACGGCACTGAAAAGAGCCATTTTTTAATGTTTACATTTCTTAAAATTAAAAATCTACATTCTTATTAAATATTATGACGAAATTGTTTAATTATTATATCTTTAGGTAACTTACAAATAAATAAGGGACGCTTGCATGAAATGTTGCTAATGTCTTATTAGTTATACTTGTACAACCTCTATGCAATCTGAATGTTGTTTGTTGGAACTTTTTTAAAGAAAATTAACGTAGCTCTTATCAGAGCTATTTTAAAATGGAAGTATGTACTCCGAGAAATGATAAAATAAAAAGGACATCTGAATGTTACCTTTCTTTCCAAACATCCATACTGGCGTGGTGTAGAAGTTCGGAGAGTTGAGTGCCTGTTCAGGTGTCTTCTTCGTCCCTTTCCCGAGGTTCAAAACTATAAGTTCCGTTACGGATAGCTCCCGTTCAGTTTCAAAATCCAATATTAATAAAAAATCCAAAATCCCTTTTTTTTTACCAAACTTCCCTACAGTACTTACTAGTAGGGATTTTAAAGCCCAACTAACACGTGACATCCTCATTATTCTTCTTTTAATTTAAATAAAAATCTATTTTTAGAGTGTAAGAAGCTCGCACAAAGCTACCTTATAATTTAAATTTAAATAATCTTGATTTTGTGCTTAATTTTTTGGGATAAGCTGTTGCTCATGGGTTTTATGACTTACTTTACTTAAGCCTATACTTTATTCTGTCTACAATATAAATTAAGCTTTCGAACGATTTCAGGAATAATTACTATCTAGAACTGATAATTATAAGAAATATTTTAGAAAATTTCAAAGTAACCATAAAGATCCATATACTGAAAAAATTTCTGATTTTGCATCAGAAAACTTTTAAGAAATCCCTTTTTTCGTAAGAAATTAAAATTGATCCTAAATTTATTTAGCTTTCCTTATTTTTTTATTTGTCCCAACTATTGGAAAATTTCTAGCTTTAAAACAAGCAAGATTTTGAACTGCACATACTTTTTTTGAAATTCCTAAGAAATTTATTGTGGGCAATTATTAAGACTCAGTATCAGACGTAAAATTGGTTACTCGTTCACCAAACCGAATTTTCAAATATAATTTTAAGCTTCTATGTTCATCCTCAAATCTAGATTAGACAACCGATTTGAATATGATAAAACACAGTTGCTACGCATTATATCATAGACCAAATTCACCCAAATCAAAAGTTGTTGCCAATTCAAAAGAGTCACCAAATGTTACCATATTGTTCTTATTGTGTTTGAACAAACTAGGGAAGAGTATTCCATTCATATCCCGGCATTTGGTGACGTCTTTTGATTTGACGTAATGGGTCGACTGTATAATACGTAATTACCCAAAATACATCCGAAATGATGAAATAAATATAATAACAATGAAGCTTCTGTGGACATTGATTTTCCCTTCGGTTTCTTAAAATATTTTGTTTCTCTTTTGGTGATTAATTTGAGGCTTTTCAAATATTTTCCAATATCGTGAAGGGAAATTTGAAAGAAGTCTTCATTGTTCTTTGCTCTTTCGATATCACTTCAGTCCATTCAAATAAATACAATTGGCTAGATTTATGGAGAAAAATAGAATTTTCTTGGAAAAATTCAATCTTTTATTCTCAAATGTCTTTATTTTATACTGATATTTGAATAAACATAAATGAAACCTGAATATGCGTGATCTTTCATCGTTTATAATCATATTCTAATAATCCAAAATAACTCATGCAGTCTTTTCACACCTATGCAACCCCTCTTGTTCATAAAATGCCAATGTATGCTTCCCTAAGCCTTCCCAGTAATAAAATATACTTTAAAAATGAAAAATAGCATTAATTTTAATATAAAACGTCGCAACATGCAATGAAAAGTCGATTTCAAAACGCCCATCTTAACCGTTGACCTTTAAATTTCCTAATTTACCCTATTGGAGTTAATATCTGTTAAATAAATTTTCTTGGTAATAAAATTTTCAAGTGGGTAGTTGTTATTCATGGCCACTAATTTACCTCAATTGAAGGGATGTAAAGTATCAAGTGAAACGTTAGCAAGTGTAAAACGTTGTTTCAAATGTTCTGCTGTAGTTGAATATCACTCAAAGTTTTTCCGAAAAATGCACCATTTTTAAAATTGAAATATATGTAAAAGCAAAAAAGAGAAAACTAGAGCAATTTATATATATAAGTTCTTATCTTCTCTGTGTATCTGTCAAATAAATAACGAAACTTTTTAATATTTTATTAAGGTATTATCTCATCAAACAACGAAATAGTTGCGTAAGTTTTTTCTCGTATTTTCTCGTATCTTTTAATGTCTTTTGCTCTTAAAATTTGTTTGTGCTTTTTCCCCTTTAAAAAAAACTTTAGAAATAATTGCTATATAATAGGTGCATACTGAAATTGAAAAAATTGTCATAATTTTTAATTTTATAAATTTAATAAATTTACATTTTATATTTTAATTTCTAGAAATTTTAGTTCAATACTATTATGTTGTGAGAAGGAATGTATCATGGCATTTTATTTTTCTACATGAACCAATTTTTTTTACTATCATTTGATTTTTTAGATGGAATCACAGATCAAATTGTTCAAATTAAATCATAAATTTAATCATTAATATATTAAGTAAAAAATCAGAAAAATTTTAAAAGTGGAGAACATTTAAAACAATTTTCTAGTTGTTATTATTTTTAGAATGCAAATAGAAATTTATTTTTTCCTTTAGAAATATTCATTTTATGTGTCTCTGAATATATATCAACTATTTTTTTTTTTTTTTTTATAATCCTTGCACAAATATTTAATTTTTAGTGCAGCAGTGCATTTTTTATTTGATTTATAAATTGTAAACCGGCTTTCACACACGCGATACTTTTTTTGCACACTTATTTTTTTATTTGGTAAACTTGTGGAGCAGTGATCCGCAACCCCCGGTCCGTGGATCAAATTGTGCCGGGCCGCCTAAAGAACATTAAACTATTGCCATTTTATTTAAAGTGGTGCATTTCTCTCGGATTTGCGCAACTTTCCACATTAAATCACTTTTATTCATTTTTGGTCTAACTATATTTTATTCTGAAGGCATATTTAAGTGTAACTAAATTAAAATTGTTAAATCAAAACAATCTAAATATAAGCAACGTGTCCTACCCTCAACGGGCCGCGGTAAAATTATCAAACGTTAACCGGTCCGCAGCGATAAAATAGTTGCTGAGCATTGTTCTAGAGCGTTCTCAAATTTCGGTTATTTCTAAATTGTAATGTATAATTTCACTCAAATAAAACAGGACTTTTAAAATATGATTTTTATTAAGTATTATTTTTAAGGGATGATACATAACAAAATTCCATAAAATAGATGATAACACAATAAGCTCCATCTTGTAGAATCTCCTGTTTCATACTTGATTTCTTTATTTTGACTGTATAAAAAATAGATGATAACAACTCACAAGTTTATGAGTTGTTATTTGTGAGTTGTTTACTTGGTTAAACTCAACGAGAAACTGTTCCATAAATGTTGTGGTTATATTTGTACTTTATCTAAAAGCAATTTTTTGTGGCTAAATGTTTTTACTTTTAACTATTTTATTTTAAAAACATTATATTGATTTTGTTGTAAACAATGATGAGCCTTTTATTAGGAAAAGCGGCGTGTTAGTTCATGTATTGTTTCTAAAAATTACAGTTTTTGCTTTTAACTTAATAAAAAAAAATTATTATTTTTTTTTAAAAAAATTTGTGTTTTTTATTTTTGAATTTTCTTACACGAGTTTGGAATTACATATAATCTACACTAAAAAATATATAAGTTTGTTTTTTTTCTTCTAGCCTTTAAAAATAATTTTAAAACTTTTTAAAATTCTGGGGATAAAGAGATTGAGGGAATGAGTAGAATGAGTAGAAGTTTATGGCGCAAGAGCCATTTCTAAATTTACTGCAACCAACGCTTGCTTAAAATTAAATAATAATAATAATAATGAATATAAGTAACTCTTAAAGCATTAAAAACAAAGAAGATATTGTATTTAAATAGAACTTTATAGATAAGTATATGAAAAGTGTTTCAATTGAACCAGATGATTACTTTTTATGTTCAAATTATTGCAAGTTCAATTAATTTACAAAAATGAATAATATCCTAGATATACAGAATAATTTCATAAGACGAATATAATTGCTTTCAGTTTATCTGTATTTTTCGTCACCTCTAAATATAAACTCTGCTACTTGCTAAAAAAAAGTAATATAAAAAAAATTAAGTCAATTCCTATTTAGATCAACGAAGAAAAATTTTATTTTTTAGCTACTTTTTATTAAATAGTTACAATTAGTATAAATATGTATATACATAGGACTGAACCACAACATTAAGTGGTAGTTAATTTTTATTAATTGTCATTAAAGTATCGCATTGTCATCCGAAACAATCGTGTCTATAAAATTTCCGCTCAACTGAATTCTTTAACACGTGAAAAAAAAACCTTTTCAAGTTTTGACACAAGTCGCCAAAAGGGTCGCTAAGTCGCCAACGTAGCTGTATTTGTAATTCTTTAAATAATTAGTTTTAATCCATTAATTTTTATTAATTATAATTAAATTATTGTACTGTCATCCAAAATAATCATGTATCTTAAATTTCAGCTGAATGGAGCACTTTAAAACGTATTTTATTAACGATTGAAAATTCCACCAAGATAAAAAAATAAACAAATAAATAAACAAATAAATAAATAAATAGAGAGTGTGAGTAAATAGTATGAATTGAAAAAAACCCTTAAATTGTATAATTTTCTAAAACGTTTTATTATTTTAATTGAATTGAGCAGCTCTGTCTTATGCGTGTAAGGTATGGAACGCATTATTTTATTATATAAAATTCGTTTTCACGTATTTGTAGTGATTTATTTCCGAAGAATTAATAATTTCTTTCGAATTGTGGGTTCAAATCCTGTCACTTAGAAGACTTGCAGTACACAAGGGACCACATTAAATTCATCGGGACTCTAAGTCCTTATGTTGGTGGGAAAGTTTGGAGAATGAGATGATGGCCCAGGGTGTCATTCTAGTCACTTGACCGTAGCTCTTTCTGATAAGGATTGGGGGGGGGGGGGGGGGCGGGGGATGGTCCTGAAGCTTTAACCTAATCACAAACAGGGAAACATTTCCTCCCTTTCTAAAATGTGCGATGGTCGTTTTTTAACCTTTTCCCGATTTTACCGAGCTCAGCTCGGGTAGGCGAAATTTACTATCCTGGTTCATCCCGAGTGTAGCTCGGGAACCGTGAAAATTTACACTGTGCAATCTGTCTTTCCCGAATTATTTCACATGTGCTTTTTATTGTTTCGAAAAATCGAAAAGTACCACGAGGTGGAATTATCTGCAAAAAGAGGACGTCCTTCTGCTGAGCGCACTCATTCTTGTTTGTCTGAAAGACAGTTTTTTTGCTGACTACATCCCCCAACATGTAAGAAAACTAATCCTACAGTAGTATATTATTTGTAGCTCGAAGAGAAACAGTAAAGGTAAAAAGAAAAACAAGATTCTACTGTCTAGATTGCGATGTTGGGTTATGTTCTCTATAATGTTTTCGAATTTCTCATGCACGATCAAATTTTGTGTAATAATTCTATAATCATTTATGTAAGTATAAAAGATGTGTATAAAATTTATTATTCAAAATAAAAGCTAGGTATTCTAAGATTTATGTTTATAGTCGGTGTGAATTCACTTCATTGTATAATGATTTCTACCATACAGAAAGCCAACTCTTTACAAGTAAATTACTCATTTATTTAAATAGATTTTTTTACATTAATTTTTATTAAATTTTGTATGCGTATGATGTTACTAAGACAATTGAAATAAAGCAATATACATATATGTATATATATAGTGAGAAAAAAGAGAAACCGAAAGTACGATTTTATCGCTAATTCAAAATGATTATCTCTCACTTAAGAAAAAAAGAAAATCAAACTTTTCGAATCTGGTTTTGAGAAACAAAGGTCGAAGTCTTTCGCAACAATCTTTTCCACCGACATGTAATGACTGATCTAAAGACAACGTTTACGTAATTGTCATCGGACGACGAAACGAAAACTTTAAAAAAAAAAGAATAATCGCTTTAAAAATAAATAAATAAAATAAAATAAGCAAAAAAAAAAAAAAAAATGCGTGACGTCAGCGTGAATGAAACTCATGATGGCGTTTCACGACTTCTTTGTGTTTTTCGACTCGGGCGATTATTCATTCATGGGGTTGAGCAAATCGCAGAATGTGATCGCTACCTTGCCTGGATGGAAAAGCCTTGAAATGTACGCTCGCCTACCTATCGGAACCTTCTGGCGTGAAAGAAATACGAATCACTTGTTTATTTTGAGGTAACCGGAGTCCCTATCGCAGAGTTTTTATTGCTATTTTAATAGTTTCAAAATTTTCGTCAATTTCTTTTCCAAATTCGAATAATTGAAACATTTTGAAAAAAAATATATAAGTTTTTTTTTTTGTCCCCTTCTTCGTCATGATTTTTAAGGCTTCGAAATTTTTAATTTTCTAATTTTTGCGGAGTTGTTGCTGGCAAAGAAATTCGAATGTTTTGAGGTAAATAACTTCATGTCCGATAGTGTTTGAGGATTGTACATGGAATAAAAATATGATGTATATATTATACAACGTTTTTAATTTTCTTTCTTTTTTGTGCGTAGAGAAAAGTTGGAAGTGTGATGTGCTGGATGGTTATCGGTATTTTACTTTTAACTCTAAAAGGATTTCTTAGCGCACCTATAAATAATGAAGGTGAGTACAAAATATTTGTAATACTATGAAATGACTTCTTTTTTTTAAAGCATTCACCATGAAACAGTTTAAAATGCTATCAAAACTATTATGTTGGGATTGTGTTTACAAATAATTTGGTAATTTTATTCTTAAATTTGGCATCTTTCAGTATTTTTTTTATTTATGAATTGTTTCTATTTATTTATTTTTTTCATTTTCAATGAAATAAAAATGTCTCAATCTATACAATGTATAATATCTATATAATATCCCCTTATTTAATTATATAAATTTTAAGCAAATTTTTATAAGCAATAAATATGTACAGAAAAAAAAAACAAATTTTTATTCAAAACTTTTTTTTTTTTTTCAAATTTGTGGTGCAGTTTTAGTTTTGATATTCCGCATGTTATAATGTTCACTTTCATGATAAAAATAATGGGGTTTTTTTTTGTCAATGCTTTTTTCTGATAATTTACTTTTTAAAAAAATAAACTTTTGATCTATTTAAAACCTCATTATTATCGTCTAACGCTTTTTATTATAATGTGTAAGCTTTCAATCAAGAATTAAAATTTTCAGTTCATATTATTTCTATCTTTGGTTTTAAAAAAATTGTTGTTGTATTTACCCAAAATATCAGAGAATTGTGTTACAAATTTATTTCTTTAGAATGGGTATTGAATTAAATTTATCACTGGAGTTTTTTTATAGCTCTATCTGTTGCTGTAAAATTTTATAATAAAATAAAAGTCAGAGTTGATTCTTTCTTAATATTACTTATACTTGGTGCTGTTGATTTGAGGATATTATTTGTGACATATCGTGAAAATTAGTAAAACATTCAATTCAAAAAATAAAAATAGTTGTAAAATAAGTTAAAGTTAATTGAGAAAAA
The DNA here is from genome assembly GCA_019973955.1 of Trichonephila inaurata madagascariensis. Classification (NCBI taxonomy): domain Eukaryota; kingdom Metazoa; phylum Arthropoda; class Arachnida; order Araneae; family Nephilidae; genus Trichonephila; species Trichonephila inaurata. The sequence goes on along the minus strand of BMAV01020904.1, from coordinate 153,700 downwards.
GTAAAAAGAAAATGTGCCCACACATTTTTATTGTTTTCCAACAACATACGAGTAACGGCTAAGAATTCATGTTATTATGCTATTTGGGAATTTTTGCCGATTGTTTGGTGGCATGACCACTTTGTCAAGCGCGTAAATATGTTCTAAATATAAACATACATATCCGGAAGTTATTCGACTCAGTGCTCTGTTCGTATTTCCAGCCAGCTGATTACAAATGAATTCAGTTAAGCGAAGAGTTCAAACTATTCGAGAACACATCAAATATCATCCGATTGTGAAATGTTGTGGGGAATTTCATGTTGAAATCCACATTCGGAATTCTTCATTTGGCTGTGCAATATAAGAACTGTACATGCCAGTTGCGTTTTTTTACCCTGATCGACAGCAATCCGCGGGTAGTTGCTTTGCTTGCTGTGTTTACTTCCTTCAGTGACCTGTTCCCGAAACTGTGCCAGTGACAGTCGTCACGTGATCTGTAGGCTATTAGTCACGGTCCAATGAGAAACCAGCATTTTTCAGGGAAGTTAACCTGCGCGCGGCGGTGTGTAGGGGGAAGATTGTTATGGTTGAAATCCCCCCCCCTTCCTTGAGGCGTTAGGTTTACCAAAATCGAATCTGTAATTATAGTATTAGGTACGGGAATATTGAAATCAAATTGAATTAGTGTTAAATGATTATGTCGTTACTTAGTCTTTCCTTTTTTTTAAAAGGATTTCTTGATTTTATGTTACAAAACATGATCCAATCGGAAGTGAAATAGAAAAAAAATGTTTTGTTGATGATGTACAACTTTGCCTATTCATAACATGTATAACCACTTATTATTTTATTTTCTTATAATATAAATACCATCCTGTTCGATTTTCGAATATTAAAAAAAAAAAACCAACTCTTCAATATAGTATTTAGGAACCGAAAAATAAAACGAAAAGATGGAAGGATTTTATTTTTAAAAAATGTGAAAAAGACAGAAAAATAGATGTTTCTTTATAAGTTAGTTGGGTCAGAACAGACAATTTATTAGTCATTATTTAACCTGTTTGAAAAAAAAATTGTTCTTTTAACATTAAGTTTTGATAATTTTATTAATTCAATTTATTTTTTGTCATACAGCGAATAATTTGAGAACTTTTATCTGAAATTAAAAATATATATATATATATGATTGAAAAATGTTCTTTAATTATAAAATTTTCTTTTTATTGTCTCATTCTAAAGTTGATATACTTTTTTAAAATAGCAATATCTGTACTTAAATTTGGAATTAAAATGACTAAGTTAAAGCAATTTGTTGGAGAGATTTATTATGAAAAAAATCAATTTAAATATAGCAAAAAAATATAAATAAAATGAGTATATTTTAAATTCTGATATTTTTACTTTAATGAGATACTAGGGGGTTCTCAGTCCCTCCTCCCTAAAATTGTTTTGATAGTTCTTCCATGGGTCGCTAGACTATTCAGACCTACATCCGCTTACGTTGAGAGTTTTAATGTTGAAACTAATTTTTGTTTTAGTAAGACCTCAATTATTTGAACTAAAGTTGTAGGTCATAAATTCCTAAGGTGGTTTGTACGGACCCTTCGGGGCAGGACCGTTTTTAACCTTCCCGGCGCCCTAGGGACTTTACATTGTTACGCCCCTTCCATTATTTCCAGAGCACCCCCTCATTCTGTTCTTCCCTTGCAAATTTTGGTTAGGGAGGATTTTTCACTTTTTTCTCTTACTTTTTACTCTTTCTTCGTTTTTTCCTCTTTGGAGAGTCTTTTCATTACCCACCATCTGTTACATATTTACTGAAAGGTACATAAGTTTCATATTTACTGAAAGGTACATAAGTTTCATATTTACTGAAA
>BMAV01020904.1:88794-151311 GCA_019973955.1 Trichonephila inaurata madagascariensis | reverse complement strand
TGCATATTTACTGAAAGGTACATAAGTTGCATATTTACTAAAAGGTACATAAGTTACATATTTACTGAAAGCTACATAAGTTGCATATTTACTGAAAGGTACATAAGTTACATATTTACTAAAAGGAAGCAAAACAAAAAATGCATTCTGACTTAATAAAAAAAATAAAATGCACATTTACACTGATATAATATACTTATAAATGTATCAGTACTTCACAATGTGTTTTATAACTATTCTCTTAGTACTAAGTTAACAAGTTTAATATGTACTAGTGACTCCCATGGGCTTGTCATATACAAAATTTAATACTTATCTTAATAATTTGTGCGGTTTATGATTAAAATCGTGTTGTAGATTTAACGTCAAATAACATTGTTATTGCATTCAATACGTCGATATTGTAAGAAGGGGTGAAAATTATGACTGAAAATTGGGTCGCAAATATTGGAAAGTTTGAGAATGTCTTACGGCATCACAAACCACCCACCAACTCTTTTGTAAACGAGTACAGTAAATAAATGAAATCTTTTGCAATTACAGTACATATACATTATTGTAGTAACTATTTTCAACTTGTTCATTATCATCTTTTTCATTCTTTTAATGGTTGATTCAAAATTAGTGTGGTCAATTTTAAGAGAATATAACTATTTATTGTGAATTTCTATCGTTTCACTACTGGTTTTATTTGAAAAAAGAAACATTTAAATTACTAATCTAACTATTTTTATTAGTGGGAGTAAATTATAGAATCGAAATTAGATTCTCAAACCCGAAATGAAGTTTTAAAACTTTTGAAGGATGGTTGTTCAAGTTCTGTTATAAATAAATCATTTAAAAATCAAAAAAGACATTTTTTAAATGTATTACTGTCTAAACTTCGGAAAGAAATAAAATATGGCTGGCAATTAAAATCTCCAGAAATAAAAAAGTGGACGAAAGGAAGTCCTTAGTGGAAAAGAAAAAAAAAAGAAGCTGAAAAGATATAACGCTATGGAAAATACTTTGCCTCAAAGAACTTTAGCAAAGAAACTACAGGTTTTGCACTCAACAATTTGTCCTCAGATAAAGAAAATTGGCTATAAAAAATGAGTATACCAGCTTGTCATCAAATGACTCCAAAGACAGTAGAAAAACGAAGAAAACGTTCTTGGCCTGTGTATTTCTTGTTACTCATAGGTAGATACAAAGCATGGATAACTTTGGATGAAGCACTGTTTCATCTGTCATCTACAACAGGTAAAACGAAGATTCAGCATGTTTCACGCGTAAAGCCAGGTGTTTTGGGAAAGGCAAATTAGCCGTCAAGTGTTATGGTATGGATGGAAACCTCCTCTCAAGGCATAAAAACCATTTTTTGTAAGACCAAAGGCTAAAATTGGTGCTATATACTATCAGCAAAAAGTTTGGAAGCACGTGATCAAAGAAAGTAAACGTCTTCACCTTCGTGGGATGTTTTTTTCCTACCAAGATTACGCACCATGTCATACTGCAAAATCGATTATAAAATATATAATCGATTGTGGCTGAAAGATAAGAAATAAATAAATTTTCTTCCGCATGAGAAATAGTTACCATCACCTCGATTGTATACTTGTGAATATTTTTTATGTGGGGATACTTAAAAAAACAAATAAACATATGAAAAGTAAGAACAATTCAAGGTCTTCGAAAAGCAATCAAAGAGAAAGTTAAAAAAATTCCCCCAAAAATGTTCGAGAAAGCACTTTTGGCTTGACTAAACGTTTACCCAAAGTGTACTATGCTAAAGGAAGCCACATTGAAAATTACATCTAAATAACTTTATTCAATAAAAATTCATGATGCTCTGAAAATGGTCACACTATTTTTGAATCCACCAGTACATTTAGACATCCTTATTCTTTGTTGAGTCACTGTGATTGTACTTGTACAAGAAAGGTTTTCTTCAGGCTTTGATCATTGCGAAATCGTTAATGCTGTCATTGTAATCAATTGCCATTGCAATGTCATTTTCAGTGCATAGCAACATCAAACTGTTAAGCTTTTCTTTTTCCATAGTAGATCTCATTTCAGTCTTAACTCTCTCAAAGGCAGAAATGCCTCTCTCATGACCCGCTAGGTGGTAATACGTACGCTGCAATTTTAATTTTTTTTTCGCCCTTCAATTTTTTACACCCCCAAACCTTTTGCGCTCTAGGCACCTGCCTAAGCGGAAAAGTGGCCCTGCCTGGGGATTGCTTCAGGCTGCTTTTGAGTTAAAACTAAATTTGGGGGGGGGGCAACTTTGGGGATTCGTGAAAGGTTTGATATAAAAGGAAAGAATTGTGACCTATTTCCATTATTAGGAAAGTTAAAATAAATTAGTCGCGATTTTAACGTGCTAAAAAGTTAAAAATAGATAAGTACAGAAAATACAAGTTTCGCTCGGTCGAAGTTTTATAATCTTGCCACTACATGCAATAACTTGTCTAACATATGGCAGTAAAAAGAATCGAAAGATGTGAAGTGTGAATGCAACACATTCTCCTTACTTCTGAACTGAAAAAAGCTTTATTATTCTTTGTATTGTTCAGAAAAGAAAGTATGTTGCGTAAGTATTTTTGAATATAATTGATATATCTCGTATAGAAATTAATTTAACAAACTATACTTTTGTTAAAGTTCACAATTATAAAATAATTGAAAAAAATAAGGCTTATCAATATTATTTTCATTTTTCAATTCCAGGACATCACAGTTCAATTTATAATTTTTTTACTATGCATTGAAATAGAGTTATTTCACTTTGAGACTCATGATCAAGCTTTTGGTATAAAAAGATGTCCATGGCCACACATTCAGTTTGGGAATCACTGTTCTAGGTCATCCAAAATAATGAAAGTCAGGGTTAAGCAAAACGACCAGTAAAATGATCCAAAGCACATAATTAAACTTACTGTACAGGAAAAAGAACACGTATTTCGAAATAAAGCAATGACAAATGGTAAACAATTGTTCAAGAGAGTATTCAAATGAATACATTACTTATACATTCGATCTTGAAGGGAAAAAAAGCATTGCTTGGAACGTGACGATCCAGGCTCATGATCACAGAGGTACAGTCTTGTACTCTTAACTTAGTTTTTTATTTGACTTTTTTTAATTATGGATTATCTTAAATGGTTCGCTGGACTAAACGACCCCCTGCTGAATGGAGTCAGGATTAATGAAGTTTTATCTCAACAGAGTTTTGTATAATGTAGAATATTCAAAATGATTTTCATTTTGAGAATGCCTTTGCAGATCCTAAATTATTATAATAAAGTCATTGGAGGACATGTAAACATTATGTATTTTGAAAAGAAAACATAATAACCATTTGAAATAATTAACCATGTGAGATATAAACCATAATTAAAAGATACCCATGTTCTCAAAAATATTTTTATGATAATTTTTTTTTTCACGTTTAGAGCTAAAATTACCGGAAAAGAGGCCAAACTTATTTTTTTTATGTAAACCAAATTTTTAATATAAAATTCAAATAAACTACGCCATAAAGAACTTTTGGATTCTGGGGAGAAGATGCATACAACTATCCTAGAATGTTAGCGATACAATCAAACAGTTACAACAGAAGTGTCAAGCCATACCGCAAAATGCCACACGGAATGCTTTGACACGACCGATGGTAGCTTGTATCCATACTAGTGGTAGACTGATGCTTAGTTGACACTCTCATTTCATAATAAACGGACATTTGAATAAATATTACTCTACATGAGAGACAATGAAAATCTGGATACTAAGTACTTAAAAATTTAGAAATTAAAGGTGGATATAAAAAAGAGGGATGCAGCAAAGTTTATAAGTATATAGCAGACTGAGGACTGTTGTGGAGTTTTAACCAGTTTTATGGCTGGCCAAACTTTTCATTTTTCAATTCCTACTATTAGCTCACTCTCTCTCTCTCTCTCTCTATATATATATATATATATTTATCTTGTTCAAATATTCAATTGTTTATAAAATACTTTCTATTCATCCAATCAAGTTCAAATACATTTTTTTAAACTTGTGGATGACACTTGATGTAAATTCTGTTTTTTTACAAATATTAATTAATTAAATTAAATTAAATTACTGCTTTTTGTGAGACGCCAACTTAGATTCATCTCTCTTGTTGTAACAATGTATATGTTAAAACAAAGACAAAAGTTGGCTTCGAAAACCTGTTTTTCAGCCAAATTAGCCAATCCGGGTGTGAATTGTTACAACAATGCAGACAAATCATGCTTTTATTTCAATTCCTACTATTAGTTCACTCTCTCCCTATATATATATTTATTTATATATGTATATAGCTTGTTTATATTTTCAATTGTAATAAAATACTTTCTATTCATCCATTCAAAGTAGGAATTGGCTTAATTTTTTTTTTTTTATATTACTTGTTGTTTATATTACTGAACCAAATCCCATGGAATACAATGAGAATACATGTACTGAATCTATTATTAATGAGTTATCGTAAATAGCCAAAATCCGTAATTTTACGTTCTCCTCCTTAGAGACCGATCATTGCGGAGCTCAGAAAGTACACGAAATAATATTTTAATTCGGTAATTTACTGTAACTTTTTCACTCAGAACCTGTTCTTACTACACGTGCAATAACTACTCAGATGAAATTTTTATGGGGAGCGAGGCGTAGGAGGCTCAAAAACACGTGTTGTTGTTGTTTCTAATGCCACCTGTCCGACGTAGTCGGATAGATGCCCACGAAATTCATCAAAGCTAAACGCCTGTCGTTGGCCTTAGCCTTGAGCACCATACAGGTGACAGTACGATTTAACTCGGTGAAATTCCCGAAGGGAAGGAATGAATGTTGCCAGAGCCTGTGAGACAGGTTAGACTTCTTTATGATAGATGGAGACACCACCGATCTCCACCTCCACAATTTAGACATGGAACTTGAGGGGAGGGAAATATTCTTCACCCCCCTGCACTTGTGGTTTCAGCTGCGACTGCCCACAACACTTTCGGACCCACTGATTTAACGAGCACGTACTTCGTGTGTATTCGGAGGGTATTTGGTGGCATCGGGCATCGAACCCAGGCCTTCCGGTCTGGAGTCCGATGCTCTAGCCACTAGACTACCCACGGCCCTCAAAAACTCGTTCTCCTTTCAATCAAAATGCACTCGGTGCATACACACGCGTTAGCTCTCTGTAAAATTCTAGAGCTTTAACTTCTTGAGACTTAAGGTTGAAATTAATTTACTATACTCCGTTATAACTAATAAAAGTATTAAGGATAGCACCTTGTCTTGAAGGGTTCTGGAATAAAATAAATTAGAGACCCTCCCTGGGAAATTAGAATCGAAAATCTTTATTCATACTTATTTGTGCATTAATTAGCAGTAAACAGTCCGCTTCCCTGGATATTTCATTATGTTGTATGCAGTGGAGTAACGGAGAGCATTTGAGCTCCCTGCAAAGTCAGATTTGGGACCCCCAAGTTTGATTTTATAAGAGTAGATACTTGGCGGCAGTCAGGCTTTGAACCCCCAGGAACCCTTGGCCCCCAGCAGTGTGGGTGTTGCGGGGGTGTACGTGACGTCACTTGTTGTATAATTATAATATAAGGGGTGTTCGGGCTTAAAATATCCAAAAGAAATGGCTTATTATTACAGAACAACAACCCATCAGAATGTAACAAACTGTTCATCCTTGGATTGGAAAACCCTCCGAGATTTTTTGGGTCTAGTCCGATCGGCCGCACGTGCGCATATTTTTCGACAATCACAGACGATAAACTTGTTTTACTGATTTCATTAGTAAAGATGCTGACGTCACAGCAAAAGACGCAGAGCGAAATTTGGTTAACGGAATTTAAATCAGTTACGAGTGTACAGCGACGTGTTCGAACAGAATGCAATGTAGTTACTGGCCTGCCTAATAGATTTATCAGGACTCCTACAAAATGAATCACGCACACGATCAACAGTGTCTACTATTATGAAAACTAAAGGATACTTGACAATTTCAGATACCAAAGTTCGGAGTCTCCTTTTAAGCTCTTTCCCACTGGTGGATAGATTTTGATGTCGGAGAATTGACATTCCATTCTGTTCGAACACGTCGCTGTACACGCGTGACATTTAAATTCCGTTAACCAAAGTACGCACTGCACCTTTTACTGTGGCGTCCACTTCTTTACAAATGGAGTCAGTGCAAGAAGTTTATGGTCTGCGATTGCTAAATAATGTGCGCACGTGCGGCCGATCAGACTAGACCCAAAAAATCTCGGAGAGTTTTCCAATGCACGGATTAGCAGTTTTCTTAAAATTCTGATGGGTAGTTCCGTTATAATAAGCCACTACTTTTGGATACTCTAAGCCGAAACACCCTGTATTTCGTCTCTAAGTCATAAACATCTTTGTGTACCAGCACAAAGCTTTCAATTCTAATGAAAAACATTCTTATAGTTCTCGCCTCTCAATTAAAAAAGAGCAAACGTAGAATTTCTAAAGCAGAAGTATAATTATCTTTTACGTTCCGTAGTCGAATTTTGCATAATGCATTTTTAACGGAAACTTGCACTTTTAACGCAAAATCCATTCTTAATGGAACTCTATTCAACTAAAGAAACGTGCTCAACAAATTTCAAGTAAATGGGTTAAATTCAAAAACAAGAATTTTTCTATAGCTGTCCTTAACCCCTCGCAACCCCACTCCTTTGGGGGTCCGTTTTCGCAAAACTCTTTGTAAGAGGAACTCTATTCCATGAACGGAACATACCTTCTAATTTTCAAGCAGGTGGGTCTAGTAGTTGAAAAGCGGAAATATTTATCTATTACGCCCCTTAATCCCCCTCAGTGACCCTTGGTGATCGATTTTCCCCAAATCTATTTTGTAGTGGATCTCTACACCATAAAAGGAATCTGCTTACCATATTTCAAGACTGTACGTCTAATAGTTTTAAAATGGAAATAATTATCTGTAACGTTCCTTAAGAACCCGCAACGTCACTTAGGAAGTGATTTTCACAAAACCCATCTTATAGCGGATCTCTACTCAATGAATGGAATCTGCTTACTCAATTTCAAGATTCTACGTCTAATAGTTTAAAAAAGGAGTTAATTGCCTATAATGCCCCTTAATTCTCCACAACGCCACTTGGGGGTCGATTTTCACAAAACCCATTTTGTAGTGGATCTGTATTCTATGAAAGGAATCCGCTTATCAATCTTCAAGACTGTACGTCTAATAGTTTAAAAATGGAAATAATTATGCATAACGCCCCTTAAGCACCCTCAACGACCCTTGGAGGTCGATTTTCGTAAAAATCATTTTGTAGGGAATCTCTACTTTATGAAAGGAATCTGTGTACCAAGTTTCAAGACTGTACATCTAATAGTTTAATAATGGAAATAATTATCTAAAACGCTCCTTAAACCCCTATAACGCCCCTTGGGGTTCTATCTTTGCGAAATCCGTTCTTAGCTGATGTCTACTTCATGAAGGGAACCTGCCTACCACATTTCAAATCTGTAGGTTTAATAGTTCCGGAGATATCGTGATTAGCCAGTGAGTGAGTCGCTTTTCTCCTTTATATATATAGATATTAGGTCTGAAGGTTATATAGCTCATAAACAATAATTTTAAAAATTCATACGCCATAGTAATCTCTTTTGGAAATTGATTTCCGTAAAACCGGTCCTTAAAACATATCTCCTCGTTAGATTAACATACTTATCAAAATTTAAGTCTGTAAGTCTAGTAGTTTAAAAACGGGAATTTTTTTTTATTTATAATGCCCCCTTAACCCTTTTTGGGAGTCAATTTTGTAACGCCCATTAGCGGATCTGTACTCAAACAAAAGAAACATGCTACCCAAATTTAAAGTTTGTAGATCTAATACTTTCGGATATCTCGTGATGAGTGACTTTGTATGTTTATCCTCGTAGATAAACTTTGTTTTGTCAACTGAGGAAAAAAATTCAAATTACTTTCCTACAAATAAAATGAAATGTTATAGGAATTTTTTTCTACATCTTAATAGGTGAACCAAATAAGAGAGAGAAAAGGCAAGTGGAGGAGACCGGGAAAACGGGCGAGTTGCCCAAAAAGACGGGCGAGGAGGAAATGCCAGAGAATAAGAGCGATGAAACATTTCGGGATAAATTAGATAAAATATCTGAAATTTTCAAGAATTTAGGCATCTTCATGCAAAGTAAGTTCGAATTTAATATTAGTATTAACGTATTTTATTTTTAATTTCTTTATTCCGATTTAATCAAAATTTCTCTCATTTTGAAATATTTTAAGATACTTTCATGGGTAGTATGTACTATGATGAATGGTTATGGAATGATTGTAATTGTTATTTTGTATATACTTACAGGAATTAATTTTTATAAGTAATAATTTTTGAAATAATTTTAATAAATAGTAATTTTTTTTCTTGTGTAAATTAGTTGATTATACCGTTACAATATTTCCTAGATGGACCTAACAAATCTTATAACGAGTCACAGGGCCGTTTTTAACCTCTCCACCGCCCTAGGCACTTCAAATTGTTACGCCGGCGCCCCCCGGGGTGCGGCACCCCCCCCCCCTTTGTAAGTTTTGTTTTGAGAGAGATTTTCCCTCACTTTATTTTCGCTGTTTAGACTTTCCATTATCTATCATTTATTGACCCGCCACGTCCTAAACTTGCTATAGTGGCATAGTTTGTGTGGCCACTCTTCTCTCTCCATTTCTTACCTTACAATATCACGGACCATGCACCTTTTTGTAAATTATTACAGTAAATTAATGAAATCATTTGCAATGACAGTATAGAGTATACATTATTGTATGAGAACTGTTCTCAACTTCTTGATTATCATTTTATGCATCCTTATTCTTTGTTGAATCACTGTCATTGTACTAGTACAACAAAAGTTTTCTTCGAGAATTGATCACTGCAAAATCATTTATAATATTGTAATCAACTTCCTTAGTAATATCAATATATTTGAGTGCTTAGCATCATAAAATTAATCTAATTTCAGTCTTTATTCTCTTAAGGGCAGAAATACTTCTCTCCTGAGGTAGATCGTGAAATGTTTGTTGTAATTTTAATTTTTTCTCATTTTGCTCCCTGTAATTGTTTGCGTTCTAGGCACGCGCCTAGAGTTCCTAAGCGGAAAAGTGACCCTGGCGAGTCATAAGACGTTTTATTAAAAGCACAAGTGCAGTTTAAAAGTCCTTCTAAATTGCCTAAAAATAAATTACAAAGTCCTTCTAATTGCCAAAAAGCATAAAAATTAGGAATAATTGAAATAATATAAAAACGAGAAAAAATAATGTACCTATAAAATTTTTCACATTTTCCTTAAAACGCGGATACAAAATTGTCTAAAACGAATCCACACATTTATTCACCTGTGTGCGTGTGTTTTTCATTTGATTTTTTATAGTTCATAGAGAGTGTTCATGCGAAAACTCGCGAACACGGATGTTCGGCGACTATTAGAGCACAAAGCTGCATCCTGGGATATTTTACTTAGAGGAATTAGTTGCAGTTTTATTCACATTTTTCCAATGAACAATTTAATCATTTATGACAACTATAAATGAGATTTTTCCTAAAAAAGATTATTTATATGTTTTTCAAGAATTGAAAATGAATTGAAAGAATCATGAATAATTTCATTTGCTTAACGAAATAACCAAATGGACTAAAGTTTCTGATTACATTTAGCTATTTTCTGATGTTGCCCAAACTACAAATAAGTAATGCAGAAAATGCTGCTGTTTTGCTTTTAAAAATGTATAAAAAAAACTGGGATTGAGAGATTGAAATAATCTTTGTTTGCGATTCCTGAATTCCAAATCCTTTAACTTGTTTTTTAGTATTGCAGCATTGAATTTTCCAATACATTGCGCAGTACTGATACATTTACAAGTGTATTGTATGTCTACATGTGCATTTTATTTTTTTATTATGGTCAGAATTTTTTGTTTCGCTTCCTTTCAGTAAATTAATAATATTTAAAATAATCTTTTATTTTCTACTTTTCGATTTGCTCGCCCCCCACCCCGGTGGGGTTAACGTGCCTCCCAAGGGGGTGGCAAGGTACTTTTATATATGTGTAGAAACTAGCCGCTACCAACCTACTTTACTGGATATTTCATGATGTTGTGCACGACTATAATACACTGTCGTTCTAAGTTATTGATATCTTTCTACAAGCACAAAGCTTTCAATTGTATTAAAATACATTCTTATCGTCGTAGCAAATTGATGAATAAGAGCAGATCATGAATTTCTAAAGAAATATAATTATCTTTCAAGTCCCCGTAGTCGCCTTTCACAAAATGCACTTTTAAGAAAGTTTATTTAAGAAATCTCTACTAAATATGTTTTCCAAATTTCTGGTCTGCAGGTCCAAAGCGGGAATTTTTATTAGTAATCCCCTTCATTCCACCCTAAGAATGTTCGACAAAAGAAACACGTTTATATTAACTAAAGTCTGCGGGGTGTTCCAAAAGTTACGAAACGGGATTTTTTTTACACCCCTTTGAAAAAGGATTGCAGTAAAACCCGTTCTTAGCGAATTCTCCGCTCAATAAGTTAACATGCTTATCAAATTTCAAGTCCGTAAATCTAGTTGTTTAAAATTGGGAATTATTTTTTTTTGTCTATAACGCCTCTATTAAATCCTCTGGGAGTCGATTTCCAAAAAGCCATTCTTAACGGATCTCTACTCAACAAAAGAAACATGCTGGCAAAATTTCAAATGTTTAGGTCTAATAGTTCGAGAAAAGGGGCTTTTTGTCCGTGACGTCCTCCAAATCCCTTCTGATTTCTGCAAGACCCGTTCTTAGCGGATCACTACTCAACGAAAGAAACATGCTGGCAGAATTTCAAATCTTTTGGTCTAATAGTTCCAGAGATCTCGTGATGAGTGAATGAGTGAGTCGTTTATAACACGCTTTTCTAAGTTTCACTTGTATGTAATGGAATCTTTGAACTCGATTTTTACCCACTTAAAAAGGTCAGATTAGTTCGAAATTTCACATACTTGTCGAGGACCGATGACAATACAGTAATTTCATAATTTTTTTTTCATTGTCCTGATCAGGATCCTCATAAATAAGGATTTTGAGATTTGGCGGCTAATTCATTATATCGTTTCCAGATTTGGCGACTAATTGCATAAACCATTTTCAGATTTGGAGACTAATTCCATATGCCATTTCTAGATTTGGCGACTAATTCCAGATTTAGCAACTAAAAGATTAAGGTGCAACTTTAAAACCGCTATAATGCTTGTGGTTAGTACAAATAAAACAAAAAAAGTGTTCTTTATGTGAAAAAGGGTAGGGTGGGTGCGTAGTTTTTCTGAAAATGGAAATAGAAAAAAAAATACTCGTACATGTGAATGAAAATAATTTAGGATCTAACTGCTAAATATTTTTTATTTTTATAAAGCAATACGTTCAGAAGTAATGATACGAATGAACATTATTGCAATACGTTTAAAAGGTGATAATACGATTGACATTTAATATTTCTTCTTAACACGCTTTTATTACTTAGACCTGTATCTATACAGACGGAATCATTGAAATATAACAATGTGGAACTCATTCGAGGCCCCGTAAATGGAGAGAATAAATACCCTTCAGACCCATTAATTAATGTCTATTGAAAAGCAAGACTAATTTCAGCACATCCACATAATTCTGGCACCAAATATCAAACTCAAGGATAAATTCAACAAAGAATAAATGATAGTCTTAAGGCTACACAGTACCCTACAAATTTCATATTTACCGATTTTTTTAAAATTGTTTTTGCATTTTCTAGTGGCCCATATCATTGAGAAGCTTGTCACCAAATTTCAGATCTATTAGCTATTTAGCTTATAAGATATTTGAAGTTTTCTGAGCTATGGTTTCGGTTTCATTTCACAGCAATTTTCCACTATTAAATTGTATTAATTAAAATTATTTTTGAGCTTTTTGTGTGAAATTGTTATTAATTCCAATTTTCCTTACTAAAATAGTTTCTGCTTGATTGTGTTTTGAGTTTTTTGAGTTCTCATAATTAATTAATTAAGAATATTTTCATGGCTTACTTTTGCTTTAAAAATACTTTGTATAACTTAAAAACTTCATCATTAATTTTTTTCTGTAGAGAAAATACCATGGCCAAAGCATTCTCAGGTTACTGTGACAAACAATATTTCGAAGAGATGGAATACTAATGAAAATAATGTATCTAAAAATCAGTCGTCAGCTGATACTGAAATTAGGCTTCCAAATACAAGTACTCTGAATTCAAATATTGCAGAAATAACTGAATATTTTCTTTTGAAGTACCAAACTACATTATACTAAACATATTGTAGCACTATATTTCAGTATTTTAAAGTCGTACGACAAGAGATAAAAACTTCCTAAACTGCCTCAAATGTAAGCTGAAAAAAATTAAATTTTATGAACAAACCGGGCTATTTTTACCTTAAATTAGTATCATTATTATTTTGTACATAAATGCTTTGTCTTTCAAAACTTTTGTGAAAATATTAGATCAAGATTAAGCTGGATAAACTGTAGTCTTAACAAATGCTATCAATATTATGCAAAAATATTTTTTGAATTAAAAGTATTATTTTTTGTCATATTTAATTAAAATAGTGTTTTAATGTAGAACATACATTGGAAAATAACTTATTAAAAAACTAGAGCTTTACGGGCATTATAAGTTTCTGTTTTATGACTTTACAAATTTTAAATGCGTTTTTCTCAGACTTTCAATTTTGAAAGTATAAGTGTTCTCTAATCCCTGGGGCTTTTTTTCTGTTCAAGATAGAGCCTTAAATTTTTTGTATATACTCTCAAACGTATGCTGTATAACAGTTAGTGTGGATTTGGGGCTGAGATCTCTAGTTATTTTTTTAAAAAATGCTAAAAATCTGATATTTTTAAAATTTTCATGTTTTTTCAAAGTTTTTCTAGAAAAATAATTATTAAAAATCAACAAGGGAATAGATTTTCAAATCCATACTAACTTTTGTTTGCAATAACCTCCGAAACATAGATAACTTGAAATGACTAAAAAAATTTAAAAATTGAATATTTTATAAAAAAATTGAAAACACTTTAAAATTTCCTAATTTTTTAAAACTGTAAAATAATGGCTGGTCAAACTGACTTTTCACTTACAGAATCAGCTTAATAATATAATCTAGATATAAAACATAAACTATTTTTAATGTAACTGTCCCCAAAAACATTTTTTTTGAAAAAGGGTACTGTGTAGCCTTAAAATCTAAAAAAAACAGGCTTTTATTGTAGATCGAACTAAAAAATGAAAAATAAAGTATAGTTTAAAAAATAACTAAAAAACACGCTTTTATAGTGAATGGAACTAAAAAGTAAAAAAAAAAATTCTTGATATAAGAATAAAAGGATTAACGAAAAAATTAATGTCATCGAGGTAAAAGCGAGGGGTGCTTTGTACTAAATTTTTACACTCTCAGCATTTCGGAATAGAACTAGTAAGAAATTATAACAATTATTGTAGAGCACCCCACGCTTTTATCCCAATGACATTAATTTTCTTGTTAATCATTTTAATCTTATATTAAGAATTATTTTTTTATTTAGTTCGATTAACTATAAAAGCGTGTTTTTGAGTTGTTTTTTTTAACTATTATTTATTTTTTTGCGCATAGATAGGAATATAAACATGTTTGGTCAACTGTAGAAAAAATAATTCAAATTACATTTCTTTAAATAAAATTATTGTAAAAGGATTGTTTTTCTGCATTTTTATAGATAAACCAAATAAGAGAGAGAAAAGGCAAGTGGAGAAAACAGGAAGAAAGGATGAGGATCGTGAGAGTGAGAGCGACGAAACATTTCGGGATAAATTAGATAAAGTTTCTCAAGTTCTCAAGGAATATTTCGGCATCTTCATGCAAAGTAAGTCCGAAAATTTAAAATTAGTATTGTCCTATTTTTAAATTCCTTTATCAGCGTTAATCAGAATTTATCATTTCGAAATATTTTAAGCTATTTTCATGGGAAGTATGTATTATGATGAAAGGTATGGAATTACTGTACTTGTTATTTTGTATATTACTTACAGGAATCAATTTTTATAAGTAGTTTTTTTTTTCTTGTGTAGATTAGTTCATCCTACCGTTACAATATTTCCTAGAGGGACCTAACAAATGTTATAACGAGTCACAAGACCTTTTTTAACTTCCCCGGCGCCCTATGCACTTCAGATTGTTACGCCACCCCCACTATTTCCAGAGTACCCCCCTTGCTAGTTTTGTTTTGGGAGGGATTTTCCCTCACTTTGTTTTTGATGTTTGATCTTTCTATTATCCATCACATATTGACCCGCCACATCCTAAACCGTAAGTAAAGGATAGGAGCATGGTTTTGCCACTCTTCTTCATTTCTTACCTTACGATATCACAGACCACCCACCCACCTTTTTTTAAAATTAATACGGTAAATTAATGAAATCATTTGCAATTACAGTATAGAGTATATATTATTGTATGAAATGTTTTCAACTTGTTGATTATCATTTTAGACATCCTTATTCTTTGTTGAATCACTATCATTGTACTAGTACAACAAACGTTTTCTCCAAGAATTGATCACTACAAAATCATTAATAATATTGTAATTAATTTTCCTAATAATATCAATTTGAGTGCTTAGCAACATAAAACTAATCTAATTTCAGTCTTTATTCTCTTAAGGTATCTGACTACCCTAAAATCATGATTTTTTTCAAAAATTGACAAATTTTTTCATATGATTTTATTTTATGGACCATCTTATTAGCTTAATAAAAATACCAAGCCTTTTATTTTTCATTCACTAGAACAAAAACTACTAGTGTTTTAACTAAAGAAGATGTCATAACTTTACACAACATGTCAAACTTTAAAAGGCGTTTTACTCGAAATGTGTTTTTTTCGAAAAACTCAAACGCGGACAGCGACTGCTCAAAAAGTTTTGGAAAATAATTTAATGAAACTTTTTGTAAATGTTTTGTATAACAGTAGAAGCATTTTGTTCTACAGATTTATCAATCACTGTATTATTTCAAAATTTACAGTCCTTTATGTGAATATAATCACTGTTTTTTTTAAGCAATTTCATATAGTCACTAAGATAAAGGGCTCTAGTTTTTGTAAAAATTAAAATATCTATTATCCTGAAGGTCATTTCAAACATGAATAATAAAGTAACCCATTAAAATTGAAAAATTGAGAATTTGTTCGAAAAAATTTTGTACAGAGTGGGCCCCGTTTATATAATTTTTTGTACATTTTTACCAGTTTTTTCCCATTTTAATAATAATAAATTTTTTTCTGTTTTCGATTTTACGATTTTTTGCTTAAAATATACTAAATAGACCTAAAAATCACAAAAAAATCCCCATATCTTCATTTTTTTTTAAAAAAAAAAGTTGTCGCAAGTAGTCAGATACCTTAAGAGAAGAAATACTTCTCTCAAGACTCGGTAGGCAGTGAAATGTTCGCTGTAATTTTAATTTTTTCTTGTTTTTCCTCCTGCAATTGTTTCCGTCCTAGGCACAAGAGTGCCTAGAGTGCCTAAATGGAAAAGCGCCCCTGACGAGTCATTTGACGTTTTATTAAAAGCACAAGTGCCGCTTAAAAATCGTTCTAAATTACCTAAAAATAAACTTCAAAATAATATCTCTGAATCGCCAAAATGCATAAAAATTAGGAAAAATCGAAATCATATAAAAACGAGGGGAAAAAATGTATGTGTAAAATTTTTCACATTTTCATTAAAACGCGGATACAAAATTATCGAAAACGTATCCATTCATTTATTCGTAATAATTTATTCACCTGTGTGCGTATGTTTTTCATTTGCTTTTTAATAGTTCATAGAGAGTGTTCATGCGAAAACTCGCGAACACGAATGTTCGGCAACTATTAGAGCACAAAGTTGCATCCTGGGATATTTTACTTAGAGGAATTAGTTGCAATTTTATTATTTTTCTTAAAATTTTTCCAGGGAAAAAATCAATCATTTATGAGAACTGTAAATGAGATTTTTCCTAAAAACGGTTATTCATATATTTTTCAGGAACTGAAAAGGAATTGAAAAAATCATGCAAAATTTTATCTGTTTAACGAAATTACCAATCGGACAATCATTTTTGATTATTTTTAGCTATTTTCTGATGTTACTAAAACTACAAATAAGTAATACAAAAAATGTTGCTGTTTTGCTTTTAAAAATGTTTAAAAAAACTGGCAATGAGGGACTGAAATAATCTTTGTCTGCGATTCCTGAATTCCAAAATTATTAGACTCTGATTTATACTAAAGTCAGTCAAATAATTGAGTGATATATTTTTCTAGAATCATATATTTTTCAAATAGTAAAAAAAAAGTCATGTAGCGTCATATATTTTTAAAGTAATTTAGACATATATTTTTCTAGAACCCTTGGCGTAACGGAGAATAGAGTTCCCTCTGCAAAGTCAGGTTTTGGGCCACAAGACAGATGATCTTAAAAATGATTGCAAAACCATTACATTACACAGGATTCGGCCCTCTAAAATCTTGCCCTCTCCCCCCACGATGCGAGAGCTTACATTAAACCATTGTCTAGAATTATTAACTGTAGAGGTTATTTCCAATCACAGAGTTTGGGCGACTTTTTTTGTGCCAAGGTATCGACATAGGTGCCATTTGCGTTTATTTCTGCTTTATTCGCGTTTTCTTTTTAGATTCTTTGTAAGATAATTAAAATTCTTTTTTATCATACGTTGCTTTTGATTGAAATATAACTAGTTTTCCTAATTTTTTTTTAATTTTGTTTATTTGATTTTTAATATTATCCAGCACAAAAGAGAGGAAATTGATTCAGCTATTCCGTTATTTATTGCTTATAATTTAGTTTATCGCCCTATAAGATTCAATACTAAAATTGATTCCTGTATATTTTTTCAGCAATTGACTTTTTAGATGTTTATTTGACTCTTAGGTGTTATGTTAGTGATGTATCGCCAAATATTAACCGTATGCCATCAAAGATTTTACAAGTTATGGTAGTCTATTTCACATAGAGCCTATAAGCAGTCTTTTGGGGCTGTATTGTTCAAACTATAATTCGTCAAATGTCATTTTAAATTTGCTAAATATCGCCCAAGGCATGGTGCTAATATTTAAGTATCATTCATTTTTTTTTCAATATGTATAAATATGGATCGATTAAATTTAATTTTACCTCTCTCATCAATTTAATTTTAACTCGTCAAAACAGCTACAAGATAAATCATTTTTTAAAATGGAACTTTTTATGTGGCATATAACTTGTTCTACAGTAAGAAATGCTAGAAAATCGAAAGTAAAAATAAATATAACTTTTACTCTTTTGGCTCCAAAGAAAGTTGCCAAGAAAAAAAAATTGACTTGCTACAGGTATAACACACCAAATATCAATTTTCTTATTTTCAATATAATATCTAAAAATAAAGAGGAATAATATTTTTTAAGTAAAATATTAATCACACACACTATTATCCGGAAAGACATACAAACATACTGAATAATTGGCAATGAAAGTATTCGAATCAACAAACTTTATATTCATTTGTGTTTATTAACTTAAAACGATATCCTACACACACAGGGGACCAAGACGATACTTGGATTGCCACTGTTTTCACCAGACTTGCACATTATATTACTGTCGTCTTATTAAATTTAACGGTTTAGTATTTTTATTACTAATAATCCGCTATTTTGTAACTATTGTCGTTGATGGAATTAAACGAGTTTTCAGTTCTACGCCTACTGTATCAACTAAGATGTTGCTGTCTTTAGACTGGAAGAGATACTTAGATCATTCGTGGCCCTCATAAATATGTGAAGAGGTGCTGCTTTAAACAAGTGCTAACCATAGTACACTGCAAACAGATGTCACAGCTTTTAAGAACAGTGGAAATTTCAGGAACCAATGAAATTGTGACCAGATTATCTCATTAAGAAAAGCTACCATCCTCTAGGGATGACCATAGAAAATTTAAGAGTTTTCAGAGCTGTGTTTAAGAAGTAAAGTAGTACACTCTAAAAAATCGGTTGGCCATCCGAGATACTGCTTAGTTAAAATCTTCGTTTATCGTGCTATATTTCTCTTTGTTTCACACCAGTTCCTTTACCCAACTTCACCACTTCCTTTACATTGTGCAGGTACGTATGGGGAAGGTCCACCCGAGAAAAAAGGAATCTTATAGCGACCTGTTGAAGAGTTTTTATGATACAGCTACTACGAAATATCGCTTCACAGAAAACCATGTTTGGTTTTAAAATTCAACAAGATTTCGTTAACTCAAAGTGGAAGCATCTCTGAAAAGGCCCATAAGCCATCATCAATATTTGAATAATGACTTTCGGATTCAAAAGTCCCTGTGACATCTAAGTCAAGAGTTGACATATCGACCGAATAGCGCAGTGTATGATTCCTCTTGGAAAATAATAATGTTCGGAACACACAACTTTCAAGGAGGGGAGTAGTTAGGGAAATTTTGCACTTTATTGTCTTCCTAGAAAAAGGTGTACTATGTGTTGTATCTCCCCCATTACATGGCAGATGGTGCTGCGAATGAACGCGGCTCTCCTTGTTTTTCACTGTAACCATATGTTCACTTCTTTGTTGTCTTCTGTTGTGCGTTGTCCGCTGCGCTGATTAAAAAACTACAAAGAGCATCTTTGGGTTCTCACTGGACTAATCCAAACTTACAACCCTACTCGTGTTCTAATACTATGACTGGAAAGATGGAAGGAGGAATTCTGTATACATAATGCTGAGTAGGTAGAGTTGACCATGGTGGCAAATTTCATTACCAAAGGTTGCGCACTCTCCAAATCTGGCGACAAAAATACTCGTTTCGCGACCATTCTAGAAAGATCTGGAGTTACTACTTTAAGAATTACCTCTACAAAACTCTGGAATATACACATCACTACCACAATCGCACAAATCGGTTAGGTTTAGCAAAGATTGTGCATTTCATTCAACTCGTATGATATTTGATTACGGATTCGTAGTGCTATATTCTGTGAACGTGATGCCATTGTGGATTTATGTAAGGTGTTGCCAAATTCGACCTACAAATTCAGAGGGGTGATAGTAGGCAGCATATGAATGACAAATCACCAATGAACATGTTAGCAAACAACTTTTAATCAGTGAAAATCACACGATAATAGTAGCCATCTGGAGAATGATGAACTTGATGAAGGGAGTGGAGAAACTAATGCGGGGATTTGGAGCGTCGTGGTAGGGTTGAAGAGACCTGCACGTATGCAAATTTTCCTCTTCTCCCAGAGTTGCTGCAGGAAATACCAACCACTTTACACCAGAACGTGGTTCATGCACGGTTGTGCGCCAGCTCATTTTTTGACTGTGGCGCTTAATCACCTCGGGATATATCTCGGGAGGTATATTGGACGTGGTGGACCTCTTGCTTAGCCTCCCCCCTCAGTGGACCTCTTTACCCTAGATTTCTTCTTTTGGGGCCACCTGAAATCGCTTATGTATGAGACACCAGTATCTACAGTGGATGATCTCATAGCAGCATCGTCATCGCTTCAACTGATATCGCCAGCACACCGGATTTGTTTGAATGTGTCCATTGGTGTTGGCTGTGCTTTGACGTACTCGGTCACAACTTCTAATAATTCTTGTGACGATCATTTGTTGTTGCATTTCTTACGTCGAGCTGCGATGCATTGTTCTTATTGTAAACATGTTTTACGTGTAATAAATATATTTCTTACCATTTCATTTATATATTTCAGACTTTTTCATTTCACTCGGCATCCCACTTTTCATAACAGTTTTTGCGAATTATAACTCATACTGAACGTGGTTTGCGACCTCATGTTTAAAGTAATTGGTCGTCTCCATGATGCCTACTGTGAGGACTCTAAATTTGTCGGTAGAATTCGGCAACACCCTGTATATGAGCGTTAATTGTTTTCCCGATAGAAAAAAGTCTGTTGTATTTACTGAGTAAAAATCTGATTTATCCCGAAAAAACTTTAGAAATTATTAATTCTGTAGACCTCTCGTACATTTGAAAGCCGGCAACCTGGTAACAATATTTCTCTTAGACACACATATGCATACTAACCCCAGATATATTTCCTTTGATATAAAATAAATTTTATGTTTTTTTAATCTTTAACGTAAAAATTTTTTACTTTTTTCACTTTCTTTCTGTTTCTTTTTCAGAAATGGAGTCTGACTTGTGGATTTCCGTGGCAATAGTATTTGTCAGTACGTTCTTGTTGTGTTGCGTCCTTTATTTAATTTGCACTAGTTTTCACTTAATCTATAGGTGTGTATGTTATAAATGTTAATAAAAAAGTTCCTTGTTTTGCTAGTTTATTATCATTTTTACATTTGATTTATAATTATTGTTGCTTTAATCATTCTTTTTTTTTTTTGGTTTCTAATTTTGGTTGTGATAAAATTCTATTTTGGTTGTACCCCTTGATGACGATTTTAAAATTGCGCCAAAATGGCTGCTCAAAGCAAGGCTGGAGTCGTTGCAGTATGAAACAAGATGGCGTCATCTTGCTGATGAAAAGTAATAAATGACATGAAGACAAATTTCGAAAAAAAGTTCCTTGCAAAGGAATAAAAGAAATGGAAAAAACCTCTCTCTCTCTCTAGCCTTATAAATACATATATATTAAACATTATATACTGTTTATTCTTTTTTAAGGATAATTACAGTTTAGATTTTTAAGAAATGAAAAGAGAGAAATTATCATTATATGAGAACACAATACATATTTTTTTCTTCTTTATGAGGAAAAATCCAATTTAATCTAAAAAAAAAAAAAAACGAACTAGACATTAAACGACTCTGTATCCCTGATGGACAGGAAAAAAGTGGTTAAATTTTGCGTAATTGATAAAAATTTAATAGGGTTAACTGAAAACTATGCTTTCCATTTTGGAGAACTTCTCGCCGTTTTTGGCTCTAAATATTTTTTGTCTCCAAGAAGTGCAACCAAATAGAATCTAATCTGAGTTATAATTCAATATACCGAAATCATGTAAATCGTGTAAAAAGACGTAAGAAAGCGTTAAAAATGGTTATTCGTTGTTTAAAAAAAAAGACGAATATCCTTTTTTTTTTTGGCAACGTTGTATAGAAATTGGAAGAACAGAGATTGGTTAAAAGTCACAGAAGAGAGAAGGGGTGTAAAAGCGTTTTCCATTATTCAACTCTTTGGATTTCTCTGAGTTGAATATCATAGGATAAAAGTAATGATATGCACCTTTTAACAAATAATCAATTGAAAGCTTCGAAAACTATAAAAAAAAAGAGTAGTAAATTTGTTTTAAAAAAATCGGGAATGACACTTAAACAAATAAGAATCTTCCCTATTTCTTTTTTCTAGCCACAATTGGCTTGATAAATATTTTCAGAAACCTCATAGGATGAACGTAACCTTGAGGAATTCATAGTGAAGGAAAAAAGATATGGTTGCTAAAGGAGCATTTATAGGTCTCACCGATTTTAATTTTCAGTGTTCATGAAAGTTGATTGGACAATTCAGCATGTCCCAAGTGAAAAGATTAAAGAAATATATTGTAAATTTACTTAAAAAAAAGTAATATATAAAAAAAATTAAGTCAATTCCTACTTAGATCAACAAAGAAAAGTCTTATTTTAGCTACTTTTTATTAAATATAATTAATATAAATACGTATATACATAAGACAGAATCACAACATTCAGTGGTCATTCATTTTTATTCATCATCATTAAATTATCGTACTGTCATCCAAAACAATCGTGTCTATAAAATTTCAGTTCAACTGAATGCCTTAAAACTTGAGAAAAAACTCTTTTCAAGTTTTGACACAAGTCGCCAAAAATGATGCCAATGTTGCTGTATTTGTAATTCTTTGAATAATTAGTTTTAATCAATTAATTTTTATTATTTATAATTAAATTATATTGTATTTTCATCCAAAATAATCATGTACATAAAATTTCAGCTTAATGGAGCTCTTTAATATGTATTTTATTAACGATTGAAAATTCCACCAAGATAAATAAATATATAGAGATTGTGAGCTAATAGTAAGAATTGAATGAATGGATTTTTTTTTCAAATGGGCATAATTTTGAAACAAACCCTTGTAGACACGGCAAGTCCCCTAAGTGTGAGAGCCATTTTAGTGGTGGCACCATCTCGACTCGCTAACAAATTTTTAACGCTTGATTTAACTTTAACTCAAACTCGCGTCGGATGCTAAATATTGATTGTGATTTAATTTTGCCTAGAGTAGAAGACGCAAATTGATATTCAAGGGATCTTTTACATACCACAAAATCATATGGCATGCATGCCTACTATTTTCGCATCCAGAGAGTCTGTTGTTGTTTCTAATGCCACCTGTCTGACGTAGTCAGATCGAGGCCCAATAAATTCATCGTGGCATGGGGTTAGAAGTACGCCTGTAGTTAGCCTTGGCCTTGAGCACCATCCTGGTGACAGTACGAATTAGCTCGGAGAAATTTCCCGAAGGGACGATAAATAGTGACACCCCCTATCTCCACCTCCACAATTTAGACATGGAACTGGAGGGTAGGGAAATATTCTCCAGTCTCCTGCACTGATGATTCAGCCCACAAGACTTTCGGACCCACTGATTTGACGAGCACGTACTCCGTGTGTACTCGGAGGGTATTTGACTTGGGATTTGAACCCTCAACCTTGGGCTAAAGAGTCGGGCAAGCTACCTCTAAGCCACCAAGCTGATAGAATGGAAAATAAATGTAGTTTAATTTTTGACGCGTGAGAGAAAGTATTAAAAAAGTCGAACTAAAAAGTTACACAAGGGCAATAAAAGCAGTTTGAACCATGATCAAGTGACGAGGACGACACACACCTGAACTAGCACCCCTTCTCCTAACTTCCATATCACACCAACAAGAAGACATTCGAATCTCGACAAATTTAACGTCTTTAAGTTTAACGTACATCGACGCCCTCCGCACAGTCGATCTTCAACGGCACAAGGCTCAAACTCATGACATACTAGGCACGAGACCGTGACCTTGACCTCTAGTCGTAATTTTTGTCGGAGCGGTATTAGAGTGCCATCTGTCAAGAGAAAGGTGAATTAAATTTTTAGCATTGGGAGAAAGCAGGATAAAGTTGACGTCATGAAGTGAGTGGAGTTATTATTCGGCAGCATCTGCGCACTTTAGAAACTATTGCTGTTAAATTTAAAATGAAAGATGAAAACTGAAAAGAGTGCATATATAAAAATTTTAAAAAATCGATATCATAATCTGTTAAAGTTTCAATTTGTTGTAATTTATTGTTATTTTTTTTTTAAGGTTGATCAAGATCTTAAGGACCCTTTTTTGAAATATTTCTTTACAAAATAAGAAGTATTTACATTTTTAACTGTCAATTAAATTTTTCTGTTTTTTTTAAAATTTGTTTTAAAACTTCAATATGTACTCTTTTCTAGAATATTAAAATTAGCTTCTTGTTTATGCCACCCCAGACTGGGACATAGGAACGAATTATTTTTTTTAAAGTATTTTATTACTTCACTTATATTAGCCGGTTGGTTTGTCGCTGGCCTTCTTTCTGCACCAAAGGTTGCGGGTTCGACCCCGGCCGAAGTTGATGGATTTTCATGATGCAGAAAATCGACAGCTGCTATATCGCATGATTATACGGCATGTAAAATATCTCTAGAGTGTCTGTTTGGCTTGGGCGCTCTCGGCAAAATTAAATCCTAGTGCAGGTTCACATCGTCAGAGCTCAGGTGCCTCCCTCTGGGGAGGAAACTAGGCGTCAAAGTTACTTGCGGTAATTGGTATCCGCCTATAGGGTGCCGCACTAAAAAGGGGTATCAGCTCCAGGGGAATGTATTACGTCTGCAATGGTTAAACACCAATCGGCAGCCCATTAGGGGGAAAAAAAACTTCATATATTACGAATTTCTGGAATTGAGGAATATAACTTTTCTTTCTTTTTCTGAAATTTTCTTTTCGGATTGTAGTGATTATGTTGTTTAAAAATGAGAACTCTCTTTACATTAAGATATTTCGTGTGAGAAGACTAGGGATTGATTAATTATTCTATTTTTATTTACGTCGCACTTCAAATCAGCGTAAGTGCTGTTGGCAACGGAACTCGTGATTTTCAATAGCGGTTAAGTAACGAGGATATCTAAGCTGGCTCCCTAATCTCCAAGCTTCCACACTACGCTAACGTTATGACTTTGGTCCTCTATAGATTTAACGCACATCAACATCTCTACACAGTGACTTCTGAACTCGAATATTCAACTTCACTGAAAGTGAAAACTCAGCAATTTGATTGTTTTGTAAGTTATAATATGGGATGAATTCTTGGTGAAATTTTTGGTGAGGTGAGAGTGCAGAAGACAGAGAAAATGGGGAGAAATTAGCGAATTTTTATGTACTGTAAAGAATGTGTATCGAAGTTCAAAAATTAAGACAACTCGAACCAAATAATAAGAGACTATTTCATTAGACAAATATACAAAAAATTTAGGAAAATATACAAAACAGCAATATTGTCTTTCTTAGTCGGATTCGGCTGCGGTGGCTTAGAGGTAGCGTGTTCGCTTATCAAATCCAGTGTTTCAGGTTCGACCCCGGCTGGAGTCGATAGATTTTCTGGATGCGAAAATCGGAGGCCCGCATATCACATGATTATGTGGCATGTAAAATAAATCCCTTGAGTATCAATTTGGCTCTGCGAAATTAAATCACTACAGTATTTAGTATTCGACGCGAGAGTTCGAAAGGAATACAATTCAAACGTCACAATTTGGTAGCGGAAGCCGCCACTAGAGGGTGCCACAAACTAAATGGCTTCCACTCTTGGGGACTTGCCGTGTCTGGGAAGGCTTAGTTGCTAATATGCAGCCCATTGGGGGAAAAAATCTTTTTTTTTTTATTATTATTATTTTTATGCTATTTAAAATGTTCTTTTCAAAAAGAGCATTTTTTTTGCAAAAATTAATAATGTGAAATAATTATAATAGACAATTACTAAACCAATTTGTGAAATGGAGATTAGTTAAATTAAAAGCACAAAAATGTAAAGTGAAGATAAAAAAAACATTGCAACTTTCAAGGAAAGTTGGTATGTATAACACACAAAAATTTCCTTATGCAATTGTATTCGGTCGTCAAAATTTTCTTCTTGCATTTTTCACTTCGAATGATTCAAATTCTTTTATAAGATATAAGTCATTTTTTAAGATAACATTGTGTAGTTCAGTTTGTAAAAATATACTTACTACTTGATTAATCATTTTCTTAATTTAACTTTAAAAAAATATATATATATTTTCAGGAAAATCAAGATTTCGAATTGTATAAGTAAGTTTCTAAGTGACTTATAAATGAGGTGATGGAATTAAATACCCACAAAATGTTAAATAAAAATTTTATTTACGCAAAATTTATGTGTAACTACAATTTAAAGTAAAATAATTTTCTGAGCTTAAGTTTCATTCTTCTTTTAGCAGTCAACATTATGTATATTTATATATGCATAGGTTTTTGAAAATAATTTTATATTTAAATATAGTTTAGTTTAAAAATTTTAATTTTTAATATTAAAAATAATTTCATAAAATTCATTTTGGGACAATTTTCGGAATTATGCAATGTAATTAAACATTGGAAGGAAAAATTATTTTGAAAAAAATATATATGAAAGAAATCCATTCACACATAACTAAGTTCTACTGGAGCATATCGCTCGTGGCGCCATCTCGTGTCATTTATATTCACAAATCCCAATGCTTGTAATTATACTGCTAATCAGCGGCTGGAAATTATTCATTATGTTTTGGAACAAATTTCCCGTTGCCAATATTTGTGATAAATGACCAAAAGATTATATTTTGATCATGAGACTTATTCGTTTCTGCAAAATTCAAGAAGGTTTTTTTTTCTTCATTTTCCAAGGAAAAAAAATTAATTTAATAAATACAATAATAATAATAATTGTTATTTATAGGTAATGCAAATAAAATATTTTCTGATGTTTGTTGAATGATAATGATATGTTGTGAATCCTAATACTGTAAGAAAATTCCCAAAAGTTGTAAAAATCAAAGAGTTTCGTTTCCTCCCACTTTATACCCCTTCCCATTGTCACAAATTTATTAAAATACATTTATTTATAGTCTTATAATTGGGGCAAACCTGTTTAAAAACCTAATTATTCTTGAATTTAAGGGAAAAAATAATGGATTTTTGATGCTACCCAACGTGATAATGGGAGGAATATATATATGCAGCTTAATATACCGTTAAATCCAGCGTATAACGCGCACTTTTAACATAAAAAATAAGATTGAAGTTTACGGGTGTGCGTTATACGCCGGGTATAAAAAAGAGACCTTAAAAAATAAAAAATTAGATCAGCTTCGAAAAAAATTAAGATTTCTGCATAGATTAGAATACTGTTTATTTAAATTAAGCGAGACATTTTTAAAGAACTTGAAGTGTTGTAGCTCTAAAAGTATATTATTTTTTCATAATCTTGGTATAATAACTGGAATAAAATGACTTCAAAACACAATAGCATTACAAAGGTACACTTCAGATTCCTTCGTTAAAGAGATGGTGCACGTTATACGGCGAATATACCTAAAAATAAAAAAAATGCAGCTTGAAAGTATGGATGCGCGTTATACGCCGGATTTTACAGGTAGTTTCAAAAAGGGTCATTATATGGTTGAATAACTACGTTTTTTTATTTTAAAAATTAATATATTTTTTTTATATTCAGTCATATATAATTCATACATTGCTGAATTATCATTTATATCAATTATTTTTATGATGATTCTTAGCAATACAATTAGAAAAATTCCCCTTTTATTATTCAGGAAAATTTTTTTTCCCAATTATTTGACTGATTTTTCATAATCGTAAAAAAAAAAAAATATCCAGCTATGCTTTGGTATTTTAAATTAAAACTGAAAGAAATAATATATATATATCATGTATTTTTGTCACTAGAATTTGAAACTTAGATGGTGAATTTTTATAAGTCTTTTTTAAAATGTAATGGAATTCGGTTCAAAAATTATAAATTGACCAGTAATTAATTCCTATATTAATTATGTAAATAAAAGTTATTTGTGTTTACTCAGCTGAATTTTTATTTCTAGTTTTCGTACAATGCTAAAAAAAAGTGAGAAGGACAGACAAAATGGAAAAACAAAATATTTTTATTTTACTTATAACCAAACATATCTCTATTCAAAAGGAACAGATATTTTTAGTACATATCCATACTAAAATAGAGAAGTACATCTACAAACTATAAATATAGGATTTACTGATTACATAGAATTATTATTCCTCAACATTTTACCTAATTAATTAAATACTATTATGCAGTCAAATTTTCTCCTCATATATAAATCTCGCAATTTGCTTATTTTAATATAATATCAATTTCCTAAAAATCGCTCAAAAACTATCAATAACTTGATAAGTTTGTATCACAGGAGCTCATCTAGGCTTATAATAGGTGTAAAAATTACAATAATATGGGTATTTAGAGAAATAGAGATTTTGCGCTCAAAAATTTAGAATTCATTTATCAGAAATTTAGAAAGAGAGCTTCTTATTAAAGTAAATCCCCTACAAAGTCACTGCACAGCAGCTAAAAGTACACGTACGTGCTCAACACATACTCAAAAGATTCTATCATCATATAAAAAAAGGTTAAAAACAACACTAAAACACAAATGCCCAAACTAAAAATAATACTCAGAAATCAGTCTTATTTAAAAGAAATCGAAACGAACACATGGACTACATCGATATTCCTGATAAGTCATTCATAGATTGTAATGATTTAAATACCGAGCTCTTTATTTGTCAAATATTTTCTATAATTAGAACCGAAACAAAATTTACTTCGAATTTAATTATTTGAAATAAATCCATTTAAAATTGGTATAAAACTACATTATCATTCCAAAACCCATTTCTAAAAAAGTTGTTGCACTACCTAACGAAAAGAAAAAGTTTTTAACAAATAAATTAAGAATATAAAATAAAATAAAATTTTTTAAAAAATAGGCATCAACGTTACAATTTTACATACCGCCAAATTGGTAGAATTTTTCGAATCAGCAGTGGTATCATGCAAAGCACGATGAATCATTTATTATTGTTTTGTATTTTAATAGTATTTAGTACCTAAGAGAAACCGAATAATATATCGACGGCCAAAGACAAAAAAAAATCATACATAAATAAAAACCTCAAGTGGAAACATTCTGAATACTAGAAATTGTAATAAATAATAGAAATTATAATGTCGCCAATTCGGCAGTGGCATTCCATGGGCTAACTTCCTGTCACATCATTAATCACATGATAACTGCAATCACGTGTTTCCAGTCAATCAGTATAGGCGTTTTGATGTTGCCAACTTTTGCTATTTATAGAAACTTTCTACTAGGAAGTGTCAAGAATAACAAAGGAGATAGGAAAACAAAATACACACACGGAATTTAAAAATACAAAAATAATATACGAATTTATAAGTTAATTTTGAAAGATATTTTGTTGAAAATACATGAACATCCGAACAAAATTATCAAATTTGTATCTGAATTTTACAAGATTAAATTCAGCTTAGAGTTCAATAAAGAAGATCACGTGTTTGCATTTATCTCGTGACCGTGGACACGTGATGAATATAGCCCATTGCTAAGTTGGAAAAGGATATGATAGAGTTAAAAATAAAGAAAACATAAAATATCGCGCCTTGTATATGCTCTTTAAAAAACTATGCAAAGAAAATATTAAATAATTACTGTTGATTAAAATATGATTCTGATTCAACGATCTGATTCGATAGCAATCATGGAAATACAATAATATTTGAATAATTATAGTGATTAAGATTAAATCAGTAAAATAATGAAACATAAATAAAAGCAGTGCATCTTCATTAAAATCCTTCTTTTCAAGTAAAGAATTTAACAAAACTAAACACATTTTTTTTCTTCTTCTAAAATGTTTGGCTGACTTAGAGGTACGGTTACTGGTCTGTCTGACAAAAGCTTATAGAATAAATAATCAAAGAACTGAAACTATTTGCCAAAATTAATCGGTTCGTGATAACATCAAAGTACATCGGAATTTTCTGTGACACAAAGCGTTTTGTTGTTTTACTCTTGTGTTAAGCCTTAAAATGTTTTTTTTCCAGAATTACATCAAATAACTCGACTATTTCTTCACGATTCATCTTTATTTTTTTTCCCAGCCAGATTATATAATAATCAAATATTTCATCCAGTCTCAAACTGCTACTGGTGAATTTTCATTCTTAGCTCTTTCGGCAGAACGTTTTCGGAAATAGGGCTCGAGGGCCCAAAGTAAACCAATAAATACTCCGATAGCACCATTTATGTACATTATGTAGTCGTAACTTCCAATGGTATCCCTGAAATATCCTGAAAAAACAAAAGAAAATATTTTATTAGAATAGTTGTTATTAATAAAACAGTGTTATAGTTTTTAATCTTAAATGTAGTTTTAAACAAAAGATACTAACACCTGGAAAAATGTAAACTCATTTTAAATTGATAAAATTCGAGTTTTTTTTTAAAAAAAAAACATTAAATTTTGTACACAGAAAATAAAAATAAAATAAAAATTAGTTTGTTAATAAATAAAGAGCACTTATATATGTAATAATTACAATGTTGGCTATGTGCAGTACCATACCTAAAGATATATCACACAAAAAATTATGAATATTTTTTTAAAAAATAAATACTACTAATATTATTATTCTTTCTGTTGAAAAAGCATAATTAAATATTTTTACTGATAAAAATATATTTCTTTTTTGAAACAGAAATTCGAAAATAAGGATAATAAAAGTCGATGTATGAGCAAGATTGTAACATTTGGTTCTTTTCTGCAATGTGGATCAAAATCCAAACTAAAACTAAAAATTTTGATTAATTTTTTTTGTCAAAATAAGGTTCTAAAATGTGTTTTCCTAAATTTTTTAAAAAATTTATTTTTTGGTGGTTATTTTCAAAATAAATGTGCGTTAAGGGGTTATCAGAAATCCATGTAAGCCAGAATTTGGCTTGTTTTATATATATTGCCACGTTTGTGGCTTCCTAGTCCATAAAACTCAAAAGTATCCATTTATTTTGAAGAATTTTTGTCACATATTTAACTAGCACATAATGTAAAATCCATTGCCCAACTCACCTATATATGCTGGTAAAGCAAATCCTAGAAGACCAGAGAAGAAATTCATACAACCCATCGCTATAGATTGTTCATGGCTCTTCATATACTTTGACACTAGCACATTGTGGCGTACAAAAAGTGAACCTTGGAGCATACCGAACACGGCCAGCATGGTGAACAGCAACGTCTTCGTATTCATCCATGCCAATGAAGCTGTGCTGATGCCTTGCAACACCATTACCACCAACATATACTTTGCTAAAGACATATATCCTCGATCAGTAATCCAACCAAGGCATAGTCTTCCCAACAAGTCTCCAAGAGACAACGCAGCAATGGCGTACTTGCCATCCGCTTCAACTAAGCCTTTGTCCATGATAAAATCTACAACGGCAGTTATTACAGGTATGAAGGTTATGAAGTGGACGGCACGACATAAACAAATAAGCAAGAATAAAGGTTTCTTATAAAGTTTCATAGCAGTGTTGATGTGTCCTTTGAAAGTATTTGGATGAAATTCAACATCCTTTCCAGGAACAATATCAACGGGAAAAGATGGTTCATCCAAGACACTGGTTTGGTTTTTGAAGGATATATCCTTCTTGGAGCTGTTCAGAGCTGTATATGCAGTGTAAAGCTTTTGAAGTTCTAAGAAAATCTTCGAAGCATCGGCTTGTTTTTCTTGTGGTAAAGTAGACAAAATATCTGATTGTGCATTTTGAAGAGATTTTAGCTTCAATAGCGTAGAGTTCTGATTAATTTCCTTCATTTGTCTCGATATGTCCGGTACAGAGTTGGTCTTCGTTATGTCGCTGGTGTCAAACTCTAAGCATTTGCCCAGTTGAAAACTTTGGCTCTTGCTCGTCGTCTTCCCGTCTCCTTTGTCATCCAGCATATCACAGTAAAGCTTAATTTTTGATAGTTTTAAGTTCTGGTAGAACCGCCATTTTTCGCGAGAGCTCTGTAGGCAGCTGTAAATATCTTCTAATTCATTTATATAAGTATCTACAGAAGGCGCTGGCTCGTTACGGTTTATTTCCAAGTATACATTATTGCCAGGAATCTGCGCCGTAAATATTTCAAATAACAATTCTTTATTTTGCTTCAGGAACTGAATATCTGGAAAATTGTCCGGTTCTTTTTTGGTAGAATTTGTTTCTTGACCACTCACGCCGTTACAATACAATTTTTCGTTCTCTTCTTTATCTTTCGATTGGTATTTCAACGACTTTTTTCTGTTGTTCATGCAATTTTCAGCTTCGCTATTAGCCTTCTTGACCCACGGTGGTTTTCTCAGTATCATAGCGGCTGGTATCGTGTGCATGATAATCGCACCTACGATGAGGAAGGTTCCTTGCATTCCGTAACTGAGAAGCAGTTGCTCCAAAAGCACTGGGAAAAGAAAGGATCCGACGCAGCCACCGGAAAAAGCCAATCCTGATGCAGTAGTAGCATGTTTTTCGAAATACTGTCCAATCACTACTTGGGGCAGTGTGACAGTCAGAGCCGTTCCTATACCTATTAAAATGAAATATAATTTAGTACAGGCAAGCATACGAAATCAAATAACAATAAATTATAGAATAACTAACTAATAATGCTTAATTACGTAAAAATTATGTCTTAAAATTCATTGAAGTTTATTTATTGTAAAATATTATAAAATATAATTCGAATCACTAAATGTTAATTATGAGGTATCAAAATGCACACAGTTTGGAATTATCACCATATCTAATGTTTTGGCGAAGAATTTAGCACTTAGACAACTACTTCGAGCAATGATGGTATTTAACAAAAGGGGGAAATGACATAACTGGAAAATATAAATGGCTCAAATGTTTGGCGTAAACTGAAAATCCGGTCTGTATTGAAGGCTCAAATTGAAAAAAGTGGGTTTAAAGAGGGGCTCTAAAATGAATTGCATATTCTGTAGATCAATGGTCACCAATCGGTGGTCCACGAATTACTCATGGCTCATGAACAATTTTCGATGGGCCGTATATAAATTGGGCTATTTATATTTTTATGAAGATCCAGTTTAACAAATGACGAATAACAAAATGTATTGTGAAACTTCTTTTTATTTAAATTTCAACTACTACTTTTAGTGAAGTTTCTTCCGAGTTTAGAGACCCTTTTAGCAACTTTTACTGCGAAATTTGAAAGTGAGAGTTGGCAGCCATGATAAAATGGCGGCATAACACTTTAAATTGTTGGTATCGCTTTTATTTACCAGTTTGTACTTGCTTTTCAGTGAAATTGAAATGTAACCAAGTAATTAAAAAAAAATTAAGTTAATTCCTACTTTAGTGGCGCCATCTGTTGTAGCTACCTGTGACTTAGTCAGATATAACGCAGAATAAATATAAAATTAAAAAATGAAATGAATTAATATTTGAAAAAACTGTATTAATATCCAGTGTCATCCACTACAAGTTTAAAAAATGTATTTGAATTTAAGTCAATGAATAAAAAGTGTTTTATTAATGATTGAAAATTTGAACAAGAGATATATATATAAATAAACTAACTGCATGGCCCCGCGTTGCGCGGGATTTCTCTTTCCCTCATGACGCCAACAATTATGTGTGTGTGTGTTTGTACGCGCGCAATGTGTGAGTGATTTCTAAAATTATTTCATTAAATTTCTCCCTTTTTCGAAATTTGTTCCACTTATTTTCGATTTAAAACAGGTTTTTTTTCCTTCTCTCTAGCCCGGCATAGAACGGAGTTTTTTTTAGTGTAAAATTACTGTTCCCTCTCCCCCTCATAGATAAGATATAGCTTCAAATTTCGATGTATGACTTATAAAAACAATATTGCGTTAGATAAAAAATTATTAATGTGAAGCAATAAAAAAAAAACGATTCTAATGTGCTAAGAGTAAAACACAAAAAACTTTCATCATTTTTTTAATAATAGTTAGTTTCTAAGAAACTAAAATAATACAATAAATTTCAGAGATTTTCATGAATCAATCAATCGTTACATATAGTTAGCTTAAAAATGTCTCTAAAATGCATTTTGATTCAAAATAATAGACGATGTATTTTTTAATAAACAAATAATTAATTTAGTAATGAAATAATAAAAATAATCCTTTTATAAAAAACGTATATGTTAATTAAAGTCCAAGTAATAAGAAAAAGAAAAATTTACAGATAGCTATTGAAACGATTGCTTTTTTTTTTAATTTTTGTAAAAATATATATATATATATATATATATATATATATATATATATATATATATATATATATATACATGTAAGTTATGAATAAAACAGTATGGGGAAAATCCTAGATATATATTTACATGTACTGAAAAATACATTCAAAAAGAAAAAAAAACTATATGTTAAAAACATTTTGATACTTTTTTTTAATTTCATAGTTTTTTATTCCACTGTGTTTCGTAAATTATTTAAACACGTACCGGACGAAAAAAAAGTATAATATACAAAACTAACATATTCATTATTTTAATAATAAT
This sequence comes from Trichonephila inaurata madagascariensis, assembly GCA_019973955.1. NCBI lineage: Eukaryota > Metazoa > Arthropoda > Arachnida > Araneae > Nephilidae > Trichonephila > Trichonephila inaurata. The sequence continues at coordinate 117,502 of BMAV01020904.1, read as the reverse complement.
TTCCTTCTTAGGTTTTAAAATAATAAAATTGATTAAAAATGTTCATTTAGCAAATAATTGTGGCATACCGTTTGCTGAAGAAGTAGCAGTAAAAGAAAAAATATCGTGTATAGATATATAATATTTTATTTATATTACATAGCTGGTATACCTGTTCTTCGCACGGGTGAATTGAAAAATTAAACAATACAGATTGAAGGATAAAGAAGTTTTAGTTTTATGTGAATTGTTCGTGCAAATAAAAAAAAAAAAGCTTTTTACATATCTCAGCTGAAAAAAAAATAATAATAAATAAAACATATTTATTCAATTTTAAGTCTGTAGATCTAATAGCTGATAAAAGGGATTTTTATTTATTTATAGCTCCCCGTAACTCTCTTGTCAGTCGATTTTTGAAAGCACCTTCCTAAACTGTGCTCAGCAAAAGTAACACATTATTACAAATTTTGTGAAATGAACGCTTAAAATAGTGTAAATATTTTATATCTGGAAGTGTAATACATTAATATTACTTTTTGCTGTACTTATTTTATGTTAAAATCCTTTCCACCACCTCTCCCTTCGAAATCTAGCTTTATTATAAAATGAAAAAAATAGTGATTACACTGATCAACGGAATAAATTAAAAGTGAGCGCGCACTGAGGCATGTCGTAGACAAAACAAAAGGGAAAGATTTGCCTCACACAAAAAAGATAGATACTGTCACGGGCATTTTTGCAGATAGCAGAATCTTTTCCTACTTTCTTGACAATTATCTTTATATTTTAGAAACTTCACACAATATCTTTATAAAATTATAGCCTATGTGTTATTCTGCTGTATAAGTTATATTATTGTAAAGTTTCATTAAAATCCAGTCAGTTGTTTTTCCGTGAAAGACTACCAAACATCCTTTCGCATTTATAACGTATATCTTGATAAACATATTTATATATATATATAAGGAGCGTGTGAACTAATAGTAGGAATTAAAAAAAGATGTAAATAAGTGGCAAAATAATTACAGTGGTTATATAGTGGTCAATGAAATTAGTAGGTTACTAAATATAAAATTAGACATTTAGTAGTTTATGAAATTCTTAAGGATGGCGACCGCTGCTATAAAGAGTGTATATAATATTATAGATTCTATAGAGAGAAGCATGTTTTAATACACAACACACTGCTGACTGAAACAACCTACTTGGTATGTTCGACACTTCATCTTCCCTATTGTAACGCTAAATTAATATTTAATTTTGCATATAAAAGCGAAGAAATGGCAAATTAATAAAATATTTCGGACTTTAAGGGTGTATGCATTACAACCATAGGAACTTATTTTAACATTGGGTCGATTTTTATTGGTATCCGAAACTTTTTCGAGCTTGGGAATCTATCCTTGTCACTTGGTACAGACAGCCTTGATACAATATTAAGCAGAGTTCGGAAAATGAAACCAATCTAATAAAACATTCAAATATATTTCGAAATTCAAGTTATAGGTGTAAGGGTGAGAATATATGGGTAATCAAAATGGAAACATTGGTTACCATAGCAACAAAAACAACAGAGCAGTATAAGCTCATGATTAGATTTGATCGTGCATAGATTTTGTTCGCTGAAAGAAAAGCATAATATTTGAATTATTAGAATACATTTTGTGTAAGTGTTACTAATATAAATATGTGATAATAGATACTGGTATTGTGTGTTTAGGTTGTTCTTCAGGTATTACTTGAATTCAAGATTGTCTTTTCCTGGATTTATTGATAGCACAATAAACTTAAATAAAACAAAAACTTAATAAACTTACGATATTTAAATCGTCAAATTAGACTATTAGACTGAAAATATTTTTGTAAACAACGGCACTCCTAGAACGCCGAAGCCAAGATCAAGATTTTAAACAGAAAATATCCGAGATAAAAACAACGGCAACTAAACTCGCTGAAGTTAGGTTCAAGATTGACACACAGGCAGAGGATCTCCTACATATGGTTTTCGTCGAAATAGACCCCACGTGGGTCTGAGCGTAGTGACAGGCACGCTCCGTCTACACAGGGGACCATAATTCACAACAGTTACAATAATACATTAGTCATTATTTGAGAGATTAAGCGCAATCCAATTTAATGATTAATTAATTTATTTATTTGATAAAATTATCTATTTCCAGAACCTTGATCATGTTATGAAGACGAACCTTAACGTGAACTCTCCCAAACATTTTCAGCATCCCAACGTGAGGACTTAAGAGTCTCAACAGATTTAACATGCATCAACCCCTTGATACGTTGGGTCTGTGGTGACATCAGGACTCGAACCTAAGACTCAACAACGTCAGCCACGGATTTCTTAACATGTAAAGTTAATTAATAAAATTTAATATATTAATATAAATGAAATGCAGAACATATTTTTACATCAAAAATACATTTGTAAAAGCAGAAACGAGAATAGTAATTAAATATAATGTATTTCTATAAAATAGTAAAGTTAGGTCTTAATTCTAAAAAAAATGTATGAAATAGAAGATGTAGAAAACAGTTCTGGAGAACCAGGTGTGCAGTAAATCTAAAATATTTTATGAATAGTATTTGTTTATTATTGGTGTAATAGCAAGTAATTAATTTTAAACCTTTTGCAATCCGGCTATGTGTAATATTATCTTGGGTAATCTGGCAATGTATAATATTATCTTGGGTAATCTGGCAATGTTTTGTAATATTCAGTTGAGTAGAAAGAATAAAGATGCCGATTGACAGTGAAAACGCTTGGAGTATTAATTTTATATAAAAAACGTTAGATACTTTGCAAGCTGTATTTTGAAGCTTAAGAAATCGAGGAGATTTCTAGAAATCACGCAACACCTGATATAAAAGTTGGCAGTTCCAGTAAAATAAAAAAAAAAAAAAAATTAAAAAAAGGAAATTTGATTTCTTTGAATCTTGCTTTAAGATGAGCAAATATACATTTTACAATTTCAAAAAGAAATAAGATAAAGCTAATATTGATTTAAATTATTTGTTTAATTTGCAATATCCTGCGGAATTTTTTCCCCAATACATAAAACAGTATAGATAAAGTAAACATAGTTGCGGTTTTATCATCTCCCCACTCGACAAAATGCACATTTTTGTCTATTTTCGTCATCTTGGAACACTGCGGTAAGATAATGGAAAGTCTGAGAAATCCCTTTTAAAACGGGTATTGCCAGATCTCTCTACAAATATGAATAGAGTTCTCAGCTGCGGAAAAATTTCTTACAGATAAAGCAAACATATTTTAAAAGCTAATGTATTCCGATGTTCCAATGATAAAAAAAAATAAATGATATCACTTAAGTGGTTTTCAATTGTTTAAAAACAAAAAATGTTGTTTTTTGTTTATTTAAATGTACAGAAATTCCTGAAGTAAGGGGTACTAATCTTTACAAGACGAGTGGTCAATATTTTAACCAAAATAGTTTTTAAAAGCTTAAGGTATCTGACTACGTTCAGAATCGTGATTTTGCAAAAGCATATAAATGGATAATATTTTTGATATTTAGTGTCACTAAGATTAGAAAATGTATATAAAATTGTTTTAAGAATAGTATTACAATAAAAAAATATTTAAGTACAATATTTTGACAAAAAATGAACATAGAAGGACCCATTTTCAAAATATTCTCCTTTTGTAAAAAGTGCTTCTATTATAATAACATTTGCCTTTCTATAGCTCAGATCTCTGTACAGAGGCTCAATTAGAATTTTTTAAATATATAACTTAGAAGTGGGTTTATCCATGTTTTACGACAACAAAAGGGAGAAATTAAAAAAAAAAAAAACCGCCGATAATTATTTTAAATGGTTGTAACTCTGAAAATAATGTGAATTTTTCAAAAATCCAAGTTGAGCCTCTATACAGAGGTCTGAGCTATATAGAGGCAAAATATTATTATAATAGAAGCATTTTTCACAAAAGCAGAACATTTTGAAAAATGGTTATTCTAAGTTAACTTTTTACGAAATATTGTATTTATATATATATATATAAATAATTTTTTTGTCAAAATGTCCTTAAAACAATTTTATACATGTATTCTAATCTAAGTGACACTAAATATCATGAAAATTATCCATTTATACGCCTTTTTAAAATCACGGTTCTGAACGTAGTCGGATACCTTGACTTGGTTTAAAAATCAACCAAGAAATTCCGTTTTTTTTTTAACTGCTTTTAGAGAATAGCATAGTGTGTCAAAATGTATAAAAGCAAATCCTTCAAACAAGCCATCTTATTTTCAGATGAAAGGTGCATAAAACTTCTCTTTCATTTCCTCTCTTCTCTTTCTAAACTGGTAAGATCCCTACTATACTCGGCAAGTGAACAGTGCATCATCTTGTTTCCATTTCCCGACGACATTGTATATCTTATACAAATAAAAAAATTGGTTAAAACTTGAAAAGGAAGTGCCATGAATTCCAAGCTGTATTTACCATTTAAAACTCCCCACAAGATAGTTATCCAGATAATATCGGGTGAAAAGAAACACACAGCTGCACTGAAAGTTGCTAAGATTCCACCAGTGATGGTGACCATTCGAACGCCATACTTCTGTCCTAGAATACCAACGATAGGGCCTAGAAAAGAACAGTTTGAATTAATAAATTTGACATAGACATAAATAACAATATATATCTGTATTTTTTATCCAGCAGATATATAGGAAAGCATCTACTGTCGAATCGGTAAACACACGCGCATAACTCAAGGTTACATTTCAAATTATGTAAAATCTATTCCGAAAATGTATTGTTTATATTCATTTTATTGGTACCTATTGAGATTATATAACTACGTTTATTTTGCTTTACTGGTTTAGTCTCTATTCATTTATAAATTTAGGATTATTACTGCGCTGATAGTATTTTATTATAAAATTTAAAAGCGATGTTTTTTTTTTTTCTTTTTTTTTTTTCATTTCCTTTTAATTCATTTTTTTTTTTTTTTTTTTGGTTATGTGACCTCCCTTTAAAGATCATCTAGCACCTGAAATATGTTTAATTTTAAAAATTCTTAAATTTATACATATGAAATCACAGCTCAATCTAAAAGAAAGTTTAGTGCTTTTGGGCCATAAACCAAATATTGAAACTCTCAGAAAACATGCCAAATTCTGGCTTATAACTAGTTACTAATACTTATAACTAGTAAGGTTGACTAGAAAAACCGCATTATGATTTAACAGTTTTATAAATGTGCGTAGTATATATGTATGTATATATGTATACATGTATATATATATATATATATATATATATGTATGTATACATGTATGCATATATGTATGTATATATGTATACATGTATGTATATATGTATGTATATAAGTAGTGAATTTATCTAATTGGATAATATCGCCGACTCAAAAAAAAAAAAAAAAAGCACTCACCAACCATCTTCTTTAAAAGAATTAAGTTCCGAAAAATTTGTTTGATTCATATAGAAATCAGTAAAGATATATCCCAATTTTTCAAATTTGGACATTAAATTGTCATAAATCCAACTTTCTCAAACCCTAAGAAATAATTTTATTTCAAAGGGGTTGGGGTGGGCAGTAGGCGCTTGAACAGTGGGACCGCCATAATTTTATGGAGAGTAAATACAGAAATGAAGCCCTGTGGCTGAGTGGTTGCATATCGCGCTTCCATGCTACAGGTCTGGGGTTCAAATCCCGACTAAGCCTACCATGAATTCAGAGGGTCTAAAAATGAGTACCAAGCATGCTTGGGAACTAAACACTGGGGGTTTCACGTCAGACTGATCTCTTGCCTGGAACATCTGTTCATGCGTGTGTGAGTGAGTGAATATTAACGTCGCACTGTTCAGCTAGTCGAGGGCTTTTGACCGCGGACCTCGTCATTTTGAACCATGGTTAACCCGCGATCACTCGCGCGGGGTGTTCTGTACACCCCAGCAACAAGAAAATCCTCCCAGGATCCTAAAAAGAATGCGCAGAACCACGATTTTTTCTGTAGCTGCACATTTTAGGTCATTGAACCTTCAGGCCTGATGCAATCCCTCTTTCTCGAATAATTGGAATGTAATGGCCTTTAAAAGTTTATCTGGGGCTGAGAACTCCTGCGAGAAGTTGAGCATTTGTATACAGTCTGCTCTGAATGTTTGGAAAATGATTAAAATATTATTTTTCTACTATCTACTATCATTATCTCATTAATTATAAAGTATATTTATTACTGGTATATACGTTTTATATATACTGATTTATGAAAAAACATAAAATTATGTGTTTTAAAATGAAAATTTTGTATGTTTAGTTTAAATTAATGTGTGTGTGTGTGTTAGTCTCATTTGTATGAAATAAATTTAATAATTTTATTTGTATAATGCAAAAAACATCTTGTACTTTATAAATATGTATCATAATGACTTAATTTTATTTTCATAATTAAATACACGTGTTAAAAGCTTGGGCTGTTCTCTACACCCCGCGAGTAACGACGGTAGCAAAAACAGGCGCGAGTGACCGCGGGTTAAGTGACACCCGAGTTCGCCATCTGCTCACGCACTTCGGTGCTCAAGGTCATAAAAATTGACAAAGGACATAGCCTTGGGCTGTTGTGTCACTGAGTTTAGTTTAATGAAGTTTAAATATAGTAAAGCGAAGAAAATAGTAATAGTTTAAAGAATACGAATTCCGAAGTTATTTAAAGTATTGAACATAAACCTCTTGTGCTTTAGCATAACCTACCATTTCTACAAATATCGTAACTTATTTGGAAACAAATAAATGTCACTAGGGTGCACTTTTTTGAAAAGAGAGAGTGGATGGGTTTTTTTTTTCTTTTTTTTACCACAAGAGTCAAATTAAGTTATATAACGCCAAACAAGATTACATGACTCAAGGTGATCTTGACTTAAGTTGAAATAAGAAAGAAAAGGACAAGTACTGGTTGACAAGAAAACGAGAGTTGAAGATGGGAAAGATCGCTAGGGTAGCTCGGTGACACGTCACCCGCGTAAACCACGGATGATAAACCTCATGAGGAAAAGAGGTATTTCGAGATAGTAAATGTCGTTCTCATTTTAAGAAGAAAGCCTTTGAGGAGTTGGTCAAAGAAGGGATTCAGGAAAGGGAGATACTTTTGATTCATGCAAAATTAGCTACATAATGCAACATAAATGTTCAAATTTAATGTTAGTCATGCACAACATGCCTTCACTAGGCATAAAAGAGATTTATAAACACAGTTTCATAAATAACTACTTCATAAATAACTACTATGCTTAAATTCGAAAATTTTTCTTTCTGTTATATAAATTAAATTCCAAAATTTTTCATGTAATATTTTCTACCTTCCTTCTTTTACCAATCATGACACACTAACGGAAGAGTCACGTATTTTTAGTAAAAATAGCTCGTTAAAAGAAACAACGGCTGCAATGTATTGAAAAGTGCTAAGAGAAACAGAACGTAGGGCTCACCCAGGAGGTTTCTCGTGGAGGATCTAACACTGAATGGCGTGGAGGCCGCTTTCCTGTCAACTCCGAACGTCTCTATGAAGGCTACGTACAAGATTCCGGACATCCTGCCCAGTCCGGCCATGATGAAGCTGATGATGCAGGCCGAGAAAGCTACTACCCATGCCCAGCCACCGTCCGGTCCTTCCATCCGGATCCGGATGCGTCTCGTCTTGGTCACTACGACCCTAAAACAACAAGGAACAGAGAGATCAATACAGATGTATTTTTTTTCAATGATGCGACTAAATGTCTGGCCCTTCCTGAAATTCGAAGCACTATAGTAAAACAAGTAATATATATAAAAAAATCAATTCCTAATTTGGTCAAAAAGAAAATTTTTATTTCAGTTAATTAAATTTAATTAAGGAATTAATGTTTGAAAAACTGTATCAACATGAAGTGTCGTCCACTACAAGTTTAAAAAAATATATTTGAAACCAAGAAAAAATTCTTTAGAAAAACTTACTGGTTATCATCTGTTGGTGCTAGTTCTAACTTCCTCAGATACAACGCAGAATAAATTTAACATTCAAAAAATAAAATTTAATTAATGAATTAGCATTTAAAAAACAGTATTATATCAAGTATCGTCCACCACAAGATTAAAAAATGTATTTGAACTTCAGGGGATGAATAAAAATTATTTTATAAACAAATGTAAATTTGAACAAGATATATATACATATATACACTTATGGACAAAAAAATTAGCGCACCAAGAAATAAATTGCTCGATCGTAACGAAACTTTTCATAAAGGTACCTGTCGGGGAGATATGCAAATGAGATTATATAGAAATGCAGCGTGATTGCGCATTACGTATAGCTGGTAGAGGGCTTTTAACGTCGTTTTCCGTGGAGTATAAAACAGGTAACCAAAGCTTGTTTGAGTGTGCTGAATCATTCACAAAGAAAGAGCTGAGGTAGACATGCCATTATGCAGTTTTCGAAGACAATATGAGCAACTGTCGCAGTTTGAGAGGGGGAGAATCATCGGCATGTTGGAAGCTGGGTGGTCAGTTAGGCGAGTAGCTTGTCAATTAGGCCGCTCCGGTTGTGTTGTGAGGAGGTACTCGGACCAGTGGATCCAAGAGATGTTATTTACACGAAGACCAGGCTCAGGACGCCCTCGACAGACCATTCGTCGAGAAGACCGCCTCATCGTAAGAAATGCACGCTTACAGCCAACTGCTTCATCGGAAGCCTTCCAGGTACAGGTAGCACCTTCACTAGGGGCCCATGTGTCTTGTCAAACCATACGAAGGCGCCTAGCCGAAGGGCATTTGGGATCGCGGCGCCCATTACGTGTGATGCCCTTGACGCCCACCCATCGACGCATCCATTTGAAGTGGTGTCACGCACGAGAAAACTGGACGGCAGCGGAATGGAACCAGGTCGTCTTTAGCGAGGAATCCAGATTTCATCTCAGTAGTGATGACAATCGTGTTCGTGTGTGGAGACCCCGTGGTGAACGCCTCAATCCTGCCTTTGCTTCACAGCGACACACCGCTCCCACAGCTGGTGTGATGATACAGGGTGACATTGCCCACAATACACGCCCTCCCTAATATTGAACCGTGGCACCATGACAGCCCAGCGGTATGTCCATGACATCCTGCAACCACATGTTTTGCCACACATGCAGCGGCTTCCAGGAGCCATTTTTCAACAAGACATTGCTCGGCCTCACACGGCAAGGGTGTCACAAGACTGTCTTCACACTGTTACTACCCTTCCTTGGCCTGCTCGATCCCCAGATTTGTCTCCAATCAAGCATATCTGGGATCATTTGGGATGCTGAGTTGGGCATCCAACGAGTTTGAATGAACTAGAGGCAAGGTTACGGCAAATATGGAAAGAAATATCTCAATGTATCATACAGAACTTGTATGCATCAATGCCCGATCGTATCGCCTCATGCATTCGCGCTATATAGAGGGGGTTCAACAGGGTTTTAAATCCTCCGTTCTTTTGCCTTTTCCTCTGAAATAAATGATCATTTTTGTTTGATTTTCTAATCATTTACTTATATAAAAGTAGTCATTACGTATGTAAAATTTCGTTTTATTTTGACGAATCCTTCTTGGTACTCTAGTTTTTTTGTCCATGAGTGTATATAGGGAGAGAATGAACTAATAAAAGTGAAATGAAAAACTAAAATTAAAATTGCAAAAAAAAAAAAAAAAACAAAAAAACAAACAGATGGAACAATACAGAAACGTCTTCAGTTTTATTTGCATACTTTATTGGTGTTCTATGTATGTGAAACCTTGGTTACATGGTGTACATCAATGCGATGGTCCACACTCTGCTCAACATGGTACTATCAACTTTATTGACTTTGCGTATTATCTTTTCCATATTATCCGGAAACTTGGTATTTTACTTTGTCACGTGATGTAGCAGAACGGCATAAAAAGATAACACGTGCTGTCAATAACTTTGATAGTACCATACTGGGTAGTGTGGCAGGACCTGGACTATATTGCCCTGATGCATGTCAGGTAACCAATGTTTCCCACATAGAACACCTCCCAAATTCAAGTTGCATTTACATATTTTATAGTATGTAAGTAAAACTTGTATTGTTTCTGAGTGCTTTCAAATGTTCTTTTTCGTTGTACTCATCTTAATTTTTTTTATTATAGAGTTTCAAAACTCCGGAGTGAGTTATGAATAACCCTGTATTATATGTCAGGTTAAAAAAGATTTAAATAATTTATAAGCTTTTAGCATCAAGCGATGAATATTTTTCCTTAACTCTAAAACAATACACCATTTTTTTAAAAAAAAATTGTATTATTACAAATAAGATCAATAATTAGTTAAAGCCACGAAAATAGTGGAATGCAGCATCCTAATATAATTATTGTTATATTTTCCCTCTTAGTTTTGAAATTAAAAAAAAATGTTCTTAAGGGTAAGAAAATCTTCAAGGGGAGAGAGAGTAAGTGAGAAACAGACATGAAAATCATTTCATAAGCTCTAAGAAAAATGTTTTTCTACAGCAATGGTAGCTTTATTATTGTCATTATTGCTATTTCTTAGACTTTATTCTGAAAAATTATCATATAAAGGTTTTAGAATCGAGCAAATTCAAATGCACAGAAATTCTATCAATATTACGCGAGTTACGCAGAGGTTTGCACTAGTATGGATGCATTAAATTTCTCGAAGTTCGTGTACGCTTAAAATGCATATTTTTATTTTTAATAAATAAGATTAAAAGTAAAATGTTTCAGATTAAAAGTTTTATAAGTAATAAATTAAAAGTAAAAACTGTAGATCTGAGTAGCTGAAGACTTCGGGGTAAGAAAAAAACAATTTGAACTTCTTTAGAAAGGCCCAAAATATCTATCTATATATGAGCTAAACATATTTTTAAATATACTATCACATTTTGATAGACCCTATTTGTTATATTAACCATATTATCAATATGAAAAAGTATAAATTCTGAAGGGGATTACAGAAGTCAGAGCCTAAGCACGCTCCCCCTGCACCCTCGTCGTTAAATCTACCTCTGTGGATTGCAATAACACTTATAAACGACACACACAAACTAACAATGAAATCTACAAACATTAAGTTAAAAATACTTGAACAATGCTCCATGAACATATTTTCTAAGTTCTACAACTCCTATGCAATGCAGTTTTAAGAGCATCGGTCAATTAAATATTAATCTTTCCGGACGGAGGGTGGAGCACATAACCGTTAGAAAAACCTATTGCTATGCAAAATGGATGAGAAGATTTTATGGTGGCGCCAGCTGAGCGATATTATTTCTGCAGACACTATGCAGGCATCCGCTTCAGAATTTTAAAATAATTACAATACATACATCTTCGTAATAGAATTCCAAGACATTGAAGCATAAAAGTAGATCAGCGAAATGATTATTTGTTACTTTATTTGCTGCTGTGTTAAGGAACTCTTGCTTTCTGTTCCTAACTATTCTGTAAGCTAATTATAAATTTTAAGGGGATGCACCCCTAATATTTATAATTATGTCGAGTGATTATTTAATAACATCAACATGAGGGCTTTTGGGGATAAAACTGGGTAATTTTGAATCTAGATCAAGTGAAAAGAAAGACACTTAAGATCAGACCAATGCGAGGACTTTAAAGCTACAACAGATTTCATGTACATCAACCTTTTAAAATGGCAGGTCCATGGTAATGAGAAAGCCGATTTCTTAGCCAAGACCGCGGCTGAGAAGGGGGAGAGTCCAACTGAGTTTGTCTCTTAGTGAATTATCCTCCCTTAAGAATATTGAACTCACAATCAACTTGGAAAAACTCCTCCTAGTCATCCTTGATACTTCGGAATAAATCCAGGGGTTTCATTCGGGCTTATTAGGGAAGGTGATTCTTTCCGAAAAATATCGATTTTTAAATCGATTCGAATCGTAACCTGATGAATCGATTCACAAAAAAATCGAGATCTAAAAGATCGATTTCTAAAAAATTGATTTTTTTCCCAAGTCTGCATTTACAAAGTAAATATGAAGTCATTTTATGAAAAACAAGAAAGATACCATAATAAAATATCTCTTATTAGTAAAATCAGGGAATTTTTTACTCCAGGGAATTCGACAATTACGATTACTTTTATTACCATATCAATGTATCAGGTATAAAAAAGAAGACATTTATTTTCTAAATGTACTTGTTACATTAAGACTACAGAGTACCCTAAGAATTTCATTTTTATCGAATTTTTTTTTTACATTTTGTAGTGGCCCATATCATTGAGAAGCTTGCCACGAAATTTCAGATCAGTTAGCAAATTAATTTTTAAGATGTTTGAAGTTTCATGAGCTATGGTTTTGGTTTCGGTTTCATTTTAAAGCATTTTTCCACTCTTAAATTGAAATGATTAAAAATATTTTTGAGCTTTTAGTTTGAAATGGTTATTAATTCCAATTTTCATTACTAAAATCATTTCTGCTTGATTATTTTTTGAGTTTTTTGAGTTCTCATAATAAAGTAATTAAGATTAATTTCGTGGCCAGTTTTTGCTTTAAAAATAGTTTATATAACTTAAAAGCTTCATTATTAATTTTTTTCTGTAGAGAAAATGCCATGGCTAATGCGTTCTCAAATTGTTGTGAGAAACAGTATTTCGAAGAGATGGAATACTACTGAAAACGATGAATCTAAAAATCAGTCCTCTGCTGATTCTGCAATTAGACTTCTTAATACAAGTATTCTGAATTCAAATGTGTGTTGCAGATATAATTGAATATTTCCTTGATGTACCAAGCTACCGTATACTAAACATATTGTAGTACTATATTTTAGAGTCTTAAAGTCGTACGACAAGAGCTAAAACTTCCTAAACTGTCCCAATTTAAAACTGAAAAAAATTAAATTTTATGAACAAACCTGACTTTTAGCTTAAGTTAGTATCATTATTATTTTGTACATAAATCCTTTGTGTTTCAAAACTTTTGTGAAAATATTAGCTTAAGATAAAGCTGAATAAATTGTTATCGTAACAAATGTTGTCAATATTATGCAAAAATATTTTTTTGAATTAAAATATTATTTTCAGTCATATTTAATTAAAATAGTGTTTTAATACAGAGCATGCATTGGAAAATAACATATTAAAAAATTAGAGCTTTACGGGGCATTATTAGTTTTTGTTTTATGGCTTTACAAACTTTAAATGCGTTTTTCTCAGACTTTCAATTTTGAAGGTATAAGTGTTTTCTAATCCCTACGGCTTTTTTCCTGCTCAAGATAGAGCCTTGAATTTTTTTATATACTCCCAAACGTATGTTCTATAAAAGTTAGTATGGATTTAGGGATGAGATCTCTAGTTATTTTTCTAAAAAATGCTAAAGTTGATATTTTAAAAATTTTCGTGTTTTTTCCAGGTTTTTCTAGAAAAATAATTATTAAAAATCAAAACGGAATAGATTTTCAAATCCATACTAACTTTTGTTTGCAATAACCTAAGAAACATAAATAACTTAAAATGACTAAAAAATTTTAAAAATTGAGTATTTTATAAGAATTTGAAAAAAGTTCAAAAATTCCTAATTTTTTAAAATTGTAAAATAATGGCTGGTCAAACTGACTTTTTACTTATAGAATAAGCTTAATAATATAATTCAAATATAAAACATCAATTATTTTTACTGTAACTCTCTCCAAAAACATTTTTGGAAAAAGGGTACCGTGTTGCCTTAAAAAGTTTAGAAAACAGATAATATAGCTTATAGTTCCCAATGCTTAATATCTACGCTTTTTAAAAACAACAGTTTGTCAAGTCTACTGGGACCCAAGCGGTTCCGCTCATCACTTGCAATGTTGCCAGCATTCGAAAAGAGGCGCTCACAAGGAACAGATGATCCCACGATACTCATATACATCATGGCTATTGAGTGAACGTAAAGATAAATAGTTTTTTTTGTTCTTGTCAATAAATTAATTCTTTAACCACGTAATATTACGGGTTTTAAGGATAGTACATTCAACTAACTGTAAATAATTTTATGGTTTTCACCAAAACAGAAAAAATCGAATGTCGATTTTTTAGGATGAAATATCGATTCACTGAATCGATTCAATGCTACATATCGATTTTTTTAGACCGAAAAATCGATTCTTCGACTAATCGATCTCAGATCGCCATCCCTAAGGCTTGTGCCTAGGAAATACCAGATTGCCTTCTCGCGCTTTGTGAGCGTCCATATAAACGCTCTCACTTTTCGTCAAGGTCAGGAGATATTTCCAGAGTGTTACTGGTGTTATTTCGAGCTGGTCTCTCCTGCCCACACCTTGACTTGTTTCGATTTTAAAAAAGACGAAACCCTCTTCTGTTTTTAAAATTTTAAATTTTTTTTGGATTCGTGGAGATTGTCTAGCATTGCTAGACAATCTGGGATAAGAAAAAAACAACAATATATGACAGGTCTCCACTGGCATATTCACTTCGTCATTAGTCAGTTTTAGATAAAGAATATTTTTCCTCACGAACTGAAAAGAAAATATGAAATAATCAGTTTTTTAAATGAAAAAGAATGTACTACTTTCATACGAACTTGAATCGAATGAAGTTATTGAGGCCGTATCAGACGTACGCGTTTCAAGCAATTTTTCGTCCAATTCGTGCCATTTTTACTCAGTTTCCATAGCAACCGCTTTAGAACAATTTTTTGCTAGCGAGCTCAGAAAGTTGTTCCAAATAAAAATTGCTTGAAATTCCAGCCAATGGAGTTCTTCGGCGCCCTACGTCATAAACAAGATGGCGGCTTCGGTTTCGTCTAACATTTCAGATGAGCCGTATAATATTTTAATGGTGTATAGTATTTTAATGGCGTATAATATTTTAAATAGAATGGTGCTCTATTTCTGTTAACAACCATCAACGAAAGCGCAAGAGAAATGAAAGAAATAATTTTGGATGTTCGTTTCCCGAAGCAGAAAAATCGGGGAGTAATTTTTCAATGTGGAGATAGAGCTCGGCTGACGTCAGAGAATGTCATTTTGCTTACGGCAACCCATCCCCTTCAGATTCGTCCAAGAATTGGACGAAAAAATTGCATGAAAAATATACGTGTGATACGGCCTAGTCCTTGGATTAATCTTTCGATTGTACTCAAGAAACAATTTTATGGCTCTCGCCTCTTGATTTCAAAAGGCCGAACTTAAATTCCTAAAACGAAAGTATGTTAATCTTTTACACCCTCGTAACCCCTCATATTTTGGAGTCGATTACCGAAAACACTCTTTTCAGCGAATTTCTACTCAGCAAAATAAACATATCCCTCAAATTTAAAATCTGTTGGTTTTATAAGTAAAAAACATGATTTTTTTTAACTTATAAAGCACCCTCACCCCGTTGGGAATCAGTTTTCTCAAAACGTCATTTTCTCGGATCTCAATTCCACAAAAGGAAGATGCTTGCTTAATTTAAAGTTTGTATATCTCATAATTCTGGAGATCGCGTGATAAGTGAGTGAACCACTTTTTCCCATATATTTCCCAACCAATTTCGTGGCTATCATTTCGCCTTCTCCACAAATAATATCATTTGAAAAATAGATAAAAATAGGTCATAGAATAGAAATATTTCATATTAATTTTTTACCATAATTATAATAACTATCAAATCCTATAAAAATTATTTCCAAAGAATATTTTTAAAAAAAAATATACTTTTTTTTTAAAAAAAAATTATTGTATAAAATTGATTATTTTAACTTGGCTTTTAACGACTTTTATATGATAAAATATAATTCTTTACAGATTTTATTCGACTTTGAATTATAATTTCCTTGGCAAATAAATTAAATTCCATCGCGCAAGGTTTGCTTAAGATCATCTTCAGCCACGAGTCATAAAAATGGTGTTGATGACAAAATATTTTTTTAATAACCATCTCTTTAAATGCAAAACTACTAACCCATAAACTAAGCTTTTATCTAGTAAATTAAAAACGTCTTTGTTCCCAAATGACCTTCAAACGCCTTTCATTTTACCATCAACCTTTTCCAATAAATGAGAAACGATATAAAGCGGAGAATGAGTCATTTCATTGTATTATGAAACCACAAAATTCCGGATAGTGCTTTCCACTCAAAAGCGTCTTAAAGGAGTTAAATCCTCTTGTTTGAATATCTATTAAATCCTGCTTCTTTGCATTATCCTTTTCTTTTATTGTCCAGCTAAATAGTTTCTTTTACAGTTGAGGTACTTTTACAATCGTCTTAATGGGTCCATTGTTCAAGTTCATTATTGAATGCTTGAGGACTTTGGTGATCTTGACTTTACAAGCGGATTTAATATCGGATACATAGTTTTATGTCTTATGGACAATTGAGATATGTCTGGGTGATTTTTTTCATAATCCTGCAATTATGTTGTAAACTTAATTGTTATAAGTGTATGTAATACCCACGGTTTCAGATTTTAATGCATATGCTTTTGAAGTATTTCAAAAGCAGACATTCCTTTAGTCCGTTTAAAAGAATTTGATAGAATTAAAATAAAAAAGTAAGAAATGTGAACTATTTTCCAGTAAAGTTCTTTACCAAGACAAATTTTTATGAAACTACAAAGAATACTTTTTTTCAGAAAAATGTATTCGTAGAAGCATAATATTTGTGGAGAGATTTATATATATATAAGCTATTTTTCATAACAGTTAATGTATAAAAGACATTACTACACACTCACAATTCCTAAATTAAATACATAACACAATACACATTCGAACAGTTTCTAAAGCATTTTTTCACAACAAAAGAATATACAGTCGAACCTCTATATAACGAACCTCTATATTGCGAACTTTTTCCTGGAACCTTGAACATTTCACTATTTTCTTCGTAAAATAACCTCTCTATAACGAAGTGCATTTTCTATTTAACGAACTTTTTCTTTTGTGATTCAACTTTTGTTCTCCCTTTTTTTAAAAGTATTTCTGAAAAAGTTTCAAGTTGTTCTCTCTTTAACACATTTTATGGAGGTCATATATCTTGAACTGGTTTTATTAGATCCTCATTCGACGAGAGCAATAGAGTTTAGATGTTTCATCCAAGAAGTGTAACCTTTAACCTCCATTTCCCAGTTCACTAGAAACATCTTCGATATCCTCTTTCACCCTCAGTGGAGTTGCCCCGTGTTCTAATTATAAAATAATGTATGTTTAATATTATTTTTTGTTCGCTTTAAATTATAAAATGTTCTTAAAATTTATTAATTTTAGTTCAAAATTATTTTCTTACTATTTAAAATATAGTGAATTCTTCGACATTCTTTTTTCTTGTTTTCCTTGCAGTTATTCTTTCTTTCTTTCTTTTTTGATGGGTAAGATATATAAAATAAACACATATATTAATTAAAAAAAAGTGTGAATAATTACTTTTTTTAATATATAGTGTTTATAAATTTAAAATTTGCTTTATGTGGTTTATTAAGTATATTAAAAGATAAACCTCTATATAACGAATTTTCCATATAACAAACTTTTTCCCTGGATTTAGCGACTTCGTTATGTAGGGGTCAGACTGTATTTCTTATTTTCCTTAAAAAATAACTTTTTAACATTTTACTTTTAAGGAAACTATTTATGTTTTCGTATATTTTTTTTAGTACTCGCATGTATTTTGTTTTTCCATGTATAATTTGTCAACTAAAATTTTGTCCAAAAGTACCACAGAAAAGTCTTATAAATTTTTTTTAAAAAAAGAAGTAACAGAAAACCGTTTGAGGTATTAAATGGAATTTTTAAAAATCCATTTATAATCGAATGGAGAACATTGTTTTTCAAAATGTCGTAATAAATTGTATTGATAAAAGTACAAGTATTAGTTATGAAAATAAAATTATTTATTCACTAGCTTATTTACATTATTTCAAGAAGTGGAATAATTTTCATCCGGTTTGAAAATAATAATAATAACCATTATGTGTTTCAATATAGAGATATGCCATTTGGGAAATTTTAAAAAAAAAAACATATTAGCGCTTCCATTGTGTAAAAAAGGAGGTTTTTCTTTAAAAATTCTATTTAACCTTCGAGCTTAGCTTACACACCTTTTCTTTCAACCTTTTCCCACCCAAACTAAAAGTAAAGTTAAACACCTACAATGAACGATCTAAACGCGAATAGAAAAGGCAAGGTATTTGACCCTGAAGATGACTCATATTTTAAAGAAAATTCAGTGAATCGAGGAATACAAATTTAAAATAATAAAACAAAAATGTCTTAAGCTTTAAAAG
This sequence comes from Trichonephila inaurata madagascariensis, assembly GCA_019973955.1. Classification (NCBI taxonomy): domain Eukaryota; kingdom Metazoa; phylum Arthropoda; class Arachnida; order Araneae; family Nephilidae; genus Trichonephila; species Trichonephila inaurata. The sequence goes on along the minus strand of BMAV01020904.1, from coordinate 99,246 downwards.
GCAAAAATCATTCGTAAGCTTTTGAAGTTGCTGATATTTTACATATACCTAGATTAGAAATAAAAATGAGGAAAAGAATATGTTACAGGAGTAAGATTTCAAAATTCTAACCTGTTAAGAACGAACACGGATGCTTAAAATAAAAATTACCATGCATAATCAAAAGAGAGAGTTTTAACTTACATTTAAAAACTATCTATTTTTCTCATCGGTTTTGCAGTAACGCTAATAATACAGTAATACCCCGCTTAACGCTGTTTCGGTTTAACGCTCTTTTATTTGAATTGTGGGATTCCCCGAAATGGCACGCAGCGTTAGGCTTCCCGATATCCGAAGCAGTTTATCTGTGTTTCTTCTTTCCGGCGGTATTATACGAAAGTATTTTTATCGTTTCAAACATTCGTTGACGTTATTATAAATATAAATTTATATAATATAACAATTGCTATAGCGACAAATATTATGATTTTTAGTTTTTATCATGGGTGACAGTAAAAAACACGAAAATTAAACCTTAAGAAAACATTTCACTAGAAACTAAAATGCAAGTGATTAGAAGATTAAATACTGGTGAACGTCCATCTCAAATGGGTGCTGCATTGAATTTGGCAACTTCAACAACAAAGGACCATTCTTTTAAGAATAAAGAAAAAAATACTGTCATCGGTAACTGCAACTACGACAAGCTCTGCAACTAGAATTACCCGTTCTAGAAATAATAAAATAGAGAAAATGAAAAAACGACTTTCTATATGGATTTGACGACGAAATTGAACGCAAAGTGCCATTAAGCCAACCTACCTTCTTGATAAAATAGCAGAAAATTGGAAATACAGAAGAGATTGAATGATCTGAAATGTAAACATAAAGACTTAGAATTTTATTTATTTTTATATGCATGTTCGTTTATTATGTTTCTATATTTGTAAGAAATAAATTTTTATTCTATTGTTATAAAAACGTAATAAATTTAATGGTAAAATACCTGACCAATTTTCCACCCGTCTTCCCCTAACCCCATTATTTACATGATGAGATAACCTCGTTTAACGCTGTTTCATATTACGCTCTACTTTGATGAAACGTATACCCCGCGTTAAGCGGGGTCTTGATGTACAATCAAATGCAATCAATCTTCATTCCAAACTTATAACTGAACTCTTTAATTCCATAACTGTAAGGAAATAGGATAAAATGTCATTGGCAGGGACATATTCCCTAAAATACATAACAAATAACAATGTTACACATAATTACTGTCAAACCTGTTTTTATGCGGTCCTTTTGTGGGTTTTTTCCCCTTATGCAACTTTTTGTCCGTTTTTTTTTTTTTTTTTTATTTGGCGATTTGTGATATTTGAAGTTATGTTTCGACATAAGTTATCCATAAAGCTTGTATAGATCATTCATCTTATAATCACTTATTGGTGTGTATGTGTATATTGTATCAGGCGATTTTTCTTTAACAATATTTATTAATTTATAATATATTTATATCTAGATTACAAAGGTCCTTAATGCTGAATGGATAAAACAGATGATTTTATAGTGAAATCTGTAATTTTAGTTACAGGATGAATATCCCTAGTACCTAAAAACGCTTCACTAATATATAGATCCCATTAATACGTAAAAATAAGACCTTGATTATGTGGTTCACTTACTATATAAAGATTGCTAGGGACCATAGAAATAACACAAGAGAATAAATCTTTCTGTGATATTATAACTGAATCAACCAGATATAAAGCTGTTATGGAAAGGGAAGAGTATAGCACAGATATTAGGTTTAGTAATTGCCTTTGTTACGGTATCTGTAGAACTATAGATCACAGTTTTACCCGTCAGTTAGTTCGTTCTAAATATTTCCTATCCTTTTAAGCTCTTAAATAGTCACTTTTTAAGCTTCTTAAGACTTGAAAACATTTTCTAAAGGATATCCCCCCATATAATCCTTATTTACCACAAAAAATATTTATTTAAGAATAAATGAAAATATATCTTTGTTAAACAAATTTATGTATATTTGAACCATTTCTTTTTGTGAGTACATTTTAATGTAGTCATATTACCCCTGCATAAAAATAGGTTTGACTGTAAATTACGAGTACTTGATATGTAGGCAGTATTTTTACAGATCCACTAGCGATTCGATCAGAGCTTTTAAAAGCAGCCGATTTCGTAAAAATATTCTAAATCAAAATATTACTCTAAAAAATGGCTTGACAAACATCAATAATAATAATAAAATATTTTAAATCCAAATATAACTTTAAAAATGAAAAAAAATAGTTTATATATAAAAACATTACTTTAAAAAAAACTTCACTGTGATAAATAATACGAAATAATTAAACTAATAAAAATAAAACTTTGCTAGATAATAAGAAAAGTAAAAAAAAAAAGTTGAGGCTATCCAGATATAAAAGACGTTATATTTCATTAGGCTTAGGTTTAAAATCATGAACTGAACACTTGGGTGGGAAGTACATATCTGAACAAGCTGGGCTGGTTTAAATATTGAATCGGGTCAGAAGGTAAATTCAGAGTTATGTGTATGTTTCGGACCAAATTTATAATCTTAAAAAAATAACTATTAAAGAAAACATAGTATAAGCCATTTTTTTTTTGGAGCCCATTCAGAAAATTCGAGATTTATTTGCAAAAAGGTGGCAAATTTTGTGTTTCTTTTCTTTAACATATCTTGAATTGAGATTACGACTCAAATCATGCATGGTATATTCTTTTTACTTTTTACCAACAGAATAAGCGTATTTATTTATTTATTTATTTGCCGCTTTCTTTCGTTAGTTAACTATTTTTGTATGTCATCAAATTTAATTAAACGCTTGCGTTTTTTTAACATCTGCGCGAAAATTAAGCACTAGGAAGATAAAGTTAATAATCAACGTTAAAAAAAATTCCCAGACAAAAATGCATGACCTTAAACTTGACTTTTATTTTCTGAATCAATGCATGTCATGCCGACTAATTGAAGGTTCCACATTCGAAGGTAGAACATAAGGTCTTATTAAGGCATAAATTACGACGTAAGATAGGTTACAATATTTTAAAGTAAATGCTTATAAAAATATAACTTTGAAGCAGCCTTCATGTTTCAACAAAAGAAAGTGAAATCAATGAATTTGTGTACAAAAAGTGGTAAATATTCCTTTTTAGAAATTGGAATACAATTGATTTACCCAAAAATTTTTGTGTGAATAGGAATATTGATAAAATCAATGAATAGAAATGATTTAAATTGCTGTTAATATCGAAGTTCCTGAAACAGAACGAATGTCAACATTTTAGTTATAATTTACATTGTTAAGATCACACCGTGGGCAGGAAATAAAATGGGCTGTTGAAAGAAAAAATTCCGTTTAGAATCGAAAGAACTCCAATTTAATGACAGTATTCATTTGAGGACATATTCCACAAAAACTAAATTCTTTTAAAAAAATTTAACATAGCCTCGAGTTCTAGCATTTCTTCATGGTATTTCTGACCATCAAGATGGATAGTAGTCCACAGTGGCGTGTTGCAATTCCGCATGATCCACAAAACTTTCCCCCAAGTTTTCTTCAAGATACAAATAAATGGAAATGCAATGGGTCTAAACCTGGACCTTACGGTGGGTGTTCCCGATTCCGTGATGATAACAATGACTGCTACTAATCTAAAGTAAGTAGAGGAAGGGGATCTTGCAACATCGTTGGGAAGTTTAACTCCTCTACAATAAGATAAAATCCTTCAGAAGAAAAAAAACACAACTTATCGTAGTGTTAAAATCTGTCTGAATAACAAAAAATTTACTATTCTAATGAAAGTACTTGTGGTAATACGTTTACAATAGAATAAATAATAGAATGGATTTTGAAAATATAAAGTTAAATGGTGATTCTCTCGTCTCAATTACACATTTCAATAAATCTCTGTATTTACCTAGATTGCCTACAAAATTTCATAAAAATCATTTTAATACAGATTTTCGAAATAATTTTACATTGAAATAACTCTTTAAAAACTACTAATCAAAGCGGATACTTATATATATTGATATCTAGCTTTATATATCTCTTTTGTTTTCTCTTAAGGAAGAATGCATGGCCATTGCATGCTCTCTTAAGGGCACGTGTACCCTCAGAAACCTGATATATCGTATATATCCGCAAAAACATAAACACCATAATTTGAGAACACAATGTTTTGAAAGGTTCATAAATATGAATGGAACTATTTTTTGTGTATATTTCTCTAATGAGTTGCAAATTAGCAACTAAGCCTTTGAAGACAGGGCAAGTCCCTATATGTGATAGCTATTTCATGCTGGCACCATCTAGTGGCGGCTCTCGCAACCCAATTTGGAAGCTTGAATTCATTTGAATTCGAGCTCTTGTCGGATGCTGAATACTGTAGCAATTTAATTTTGACTAGAGTATCAGATACTCAAGGGATCTCTTACATGCCAAATAACCATACGACATGCGTGCCTACGATTTTTGCATCCGGAAAATCTACCGACTTCAGCCAAAATCGAGTTCTCAATCTAGGTTTTAAGAAGCGAACACGCTGCATATAAACCACCGAGTCGATTTGGATAAAAATATTTCAAAAATAATATTATTTTCATTCAAAAAAATTTCTTTAACATTAATTTTATGAGAGAAATTTTTTTTTCAATAAAAAGAACGGGAGCTTTAAAACAAATAAATAAATAACTGTTAAAGGATGAAATAAATCACCTATTTGTATTCAAACTGCAGGGTAAATATTGCATTTGTACGATGTAACAAGTTTCCATCTTATTCCAGTAGCAATTCAATTCCTTACTTGATAGCGATCACGTTCACAATGAATGGTTCAGAATATTATCGATTCGATGCCAACATTTATCAAGAAATTATGTAATACGTAATAATGACGACGTATTGACATTTCTACATTAATTTATCTCCAAAGAGCCAGGGAAAAAAAAGAGAAGAATTAAGATTTATTTTCTTATTTTTATCCCTTGAAGAAAATACTCCTATAAAAAATGTCACTTGCCATTCAAAATGAAAAGAAACAAATTCTTTATCTTGCATGTGGGCATTCAGCCAAAGGAGTTACAGAGATGAGATTTTTGACAATTGCTGCGGTTGCCATCCGTGAGAACCTGTCATTATTTAGACATCGCTTCGTAAACGGAAATTATATCTGCTTATGCAAATCATAAAAAACAAAATTAATTTTCCTATAAATGTATTTTGACTGTTTTAGCCATGAGAAAAATAAAAATAAAAAAAAAAAACGAATTTTTGGACCACTCTGTTAGAAGTTTTAGCTTTGTTCGTTGCCTAATCACTATAAGCAGTGTATTTATTTTTAATCTCTATTACTCAATTATTACTTTTATGCTCTTTCTATTCTCTCTGCAGCATAAGAATTGATTCATTTACAGTTTGTCGAACTGATATAAAAATAATAATACTAAACAAAACAATGGAGAATTACAGAGAAAAATAGCAGTGAATTTTGAGATTTGATATTATTTTTTAAAAAAAGGAAGTCTCCTTTGTTAGAATTATCTTTATTATTATCTACTGCGAAAAAAAATCGGCTATTAAATAAAAGCTTTTGTGTGTGTGTGTGTTTGCATACAAAACTAAATTTTCGTAAGTTACAGAACAGCTCTGATAGCTTATCCTCTTGGTTAAGCTATCAAATGTCTGTTTTACATTTTACTGGAACATACAGAGTGGCGTGACGTACACCCCTACATCACGGGTGGAGGCAGGATTCTAGGCGGCTTAAGGATTGATATATGTTATGGTTTTGCAATCATTTGTAAGAACCTTTGCAATCATTTGTAAGAACCTTTGCAATCCTAATGTATGGTTTTGCAATCATTTGTAAGATCCTTTGCAATCCTAATGTATGGTTTTGCAATCATTTGTGTGTAAGATCCTTTACAATCTTGATGTACGGTTTTGCAATCCTTGTGGCCCAAAACCTGACTTTGCAGGGGATCCCTAATATTCTCCGTTACGCCACTACACATACATGCGTTCGTGGCATACGTGATCCTGACAAAATTCTAGAAAAATATCTCTCCAAAACGGGGAAGTTTTCAGTGATTTATTTTGTTAGTAAGTGGGTTTTGAGTATTTTACCATAAGACAATAGAAATAACAGAGAGAGAAAGAAAGCTTGGTATATACATTTTAAACTCCTTAAAGTTATGTAAAGGTATAGGTAACGTGTGTGTGTAAGCAAAATAAAATATAAGTATCTAAATACAGATTGAATAGTGGATTTGTGACAAACATTCTTAATAATACTTTTATGTGGTTGATCGTACTTAAAAGGTAAGAAAAATCCAACTATCAACAGGCAAGTTTTTAAGGGGTGAATCGTAGTTTATTCCAGAACATTTGGTAATTACTGCACAGATTCAAAAATCACACAAATGTTGTAAGACAGCTGTTGATAAGATAACAGTTTCGCATAAGATAAATGAAAAATGCATAGTGAAATATTTTACTCAAATGCTTTCTCTACATCTTCCTTATACAAGTATTGCAGAATCCTTTAGGAATTTCTAAAGTTTTCTTATCAAATAATCACTCTAGATCCCTCTTGATTTTTCTAGGCACATTTACTGTGCCAAATTGTTTTATTTTTCGTTGCCAAGTTTATCGATTTGGCGATATTTGGTGACTAAATTCGTCGTTTAGCTCACACCCATTCATATACTATAACAGAAAAAAATATTTATTCTCCCTTCACATATAAAGAAGATTTTTCCTGTTACAACACGCTTTCGGCATGGAAGAGAACAGTATAAGATTTTTTGGCTACTTTTCCATTTCATCGGCGTAAATCTCGCCAAGCAGGCCTTATTGGCGACAAAACAAATGCATAAAAAAATGTTAATAAATGTTAATTCTCATTGGTTTTTCATCCATTTTTGATGTATTATAAAAATTTTACCAGCTGGAAATTCCATTTGGGTTCAGTTGTATCATTTTTGGCGACTTTATCTCCTGCGCCAGCGAAAAACAAAAGTACCAATTTTTGTAACAATATTTATCGATATGATCGGCGTTTTTTTTTATTTCTATCATAAGCAAAGCACTTAAAAAACATCATTTTTGACATTTTTATTTTAATTTGCATTTACAATTCTGACATGTTTAATGTTTCTTCGAGAAACGCTCTAATCTTCTTTTTTTATAGTTGAATTTATTTACTACTTTTTATTGCAACCTTTTCCATCTAAATATTTAATAATTTTTTTTAAAAAAGCATCGAACTATATAATAAGTATTTTTTTGTTAAATCTTTTTTAAAATTCTCAACATCATTATTTAATTTTTATAAAATAAATTATGTTCTTAAAATTCATTGTTTTTTCCTTAGCATTTGAAGAATACGTATTATGACTTTCTCCAATGGGCTCAATTCATGTGACGTCTTAGTCACATGATAGTGAGCGGCTCTTGACTCTAGCCAATCAATTCAAAAACTCGTGGGACGTCACAGTCACACGATGAAAACTATCTAGTGTTTCCAGCTAATCAGTTCACGAGCTCCGGTGTTGCCAAGTTTTGCTCTTTGCAGAAACTTTCTCTTAAAAAGTACAAAATGCATTTTATTTAAAAGTATAAAAACATAAAATATGATTTTTTTTAAAGTTAAAAAAAATCTTTTTGAAGAATTTTTTTTCCCTGACGTTTAAACATCTTTAGCCAAATATGAAATTTGAAATTTTATCTGAGTTTTACAAATAGAACAACACGTACAATTAGTTTAATGTTTGTTTTGAATTCAAAGGAAAACACGTGTTTGTTTTTATCATGTGACTTCCCACTAAAGAAAAATAATAATAATAATAATGAATGATCGCAGGTTTAAGTTAAATCCAAGAATTAGCAAAGTTTTCCCTGTTATTCTATGAGTCTTTTCAAATCTGCATTTCTTCAATATGTTCCATAATAAGAGATCGACTGTGTAATTGGAATCTATTTTTACTTTCATTTCTGTACTCTTAGTTCCATTTATACTTTCCTTAATACAAAAAAACTGACTGATGTTTAAAAATATCAAATAAGAAGGTTAATTACAACTAAATAAAGACGTAGAAAAAAATTGGGTTGAGAATGTTTTAATAATAATTATTCAGCGAGGATGAAGGGGAAAAATGCTTACATAAACTGGGTCAGGACGGAAAATACTTTGTGCGAAGTTGCTATTTATTATAGAATTAGTATTGAAAGTATTAACATAAACGGTTCTTTCAAACTTTATTCCCCCATAAAGAGAGTTTCCCGTACAACTTAATTTCACAAGAAATTTATTTTGAATTTTTAAATAGTTTTCATTTAAAACACACACAGTAATGGGAAATTATAAGATTTCAGATCAGAATTTCACATATTTCCTTGGAATAATTATATAGAATTCTTTCTTCTCTTTATTCTAAACTTTTAACTTTTATTAGAATGGAATGAATTGCATCTGAATGAACAAGAGTATTTTAAAAAAGATTTGTAGTTTTGGCTATTTTTTTCTTTTTCTTAAGGAATAATTTCTGTCTATAAAGCATATGTATATGCTTTCAGATCTAAGAAAATTCAGAAAATTTTTAAATATTTTTAGAACGATTACGATACCCGATTAAGAAATGAAAATATTTTGAATGGAATTCCTTATTTTCTTATTATTTGAAAATAAAATTACGGTTTTTAGTTTTCTTCCAAAATGGCGGAGGAAAACAAGTTCTGAATCGAAGGATTCGGTTTCGCGATATCCGAAGAGAAATATATTTTTGTTCTGCAATTATAAAGTGAAGTGAATCACATATTTTGAAAATTTCTAAAGAAAAAAAAAAACACTCACACAAGCAACATTATTAAACAAACAAAAGGTAAAAGTCGTCAGTCAATATTTGGAAGAAAGTTCCAAATAAATAACCGAAAGATGTATATACTATTTCAAATGCTTCTAAAGTGAATTTATTGGTAAACAGAGAAAATCTATAAACGCAAAAATCAACTGCAAGCACTTGTAAATATTTAGATCAGCGGTCGGCAACCTATGACATGGGTACCATGCATGGCACGCGGGACAATTTTCAGTGGCCTTCTACAAAGTTATGACATCAAGTTAAATCTGTGTCTCCTGTCCAAGCGTCACGTATAAAGACTATTTCTTACTTTCAATTATTTACCTTAAAACGATTCTGCTGAATCTGCTTGCGTGTAGTTTGCATGATTTATGTAAAAAAGATTCCACCTTCTATTTAAACAAGACTCATTCTTAAGGTTGAATATCCAATTCAAATCGAAACGATTATGTAATACTTGTAAAATGAAGCATCATTCATTGCTGAATCGTGAAAAAAATCTTTAAAATTACTGAAAGCAAAATTTACGGAATTATGGAAAGATCTAGAAGATAACTCAATCGATAAATTGACAGATATTTTAAAATTGCTGTACGTCATTGCCAGAGCTATTTAATTGTTTGAAGAAAATTGCATGCGCTCTTATTTCCGCTTTTGGTTCTACATATCTGTGTGAAGAATTTTTTTTTCATATATGAAATACATTTTGAGTCTACAAAGAAATTGTTTAATAGCTGAATATTCAGAGCCATGGGAAATTCAAAGTCACAAATTATACCCCTGATATTGCGATATGAAGTAGAGCTTCGCAGGGACAAATTTCGCATTGAAATTTTAATTTTTTTGTTTCACTATATCGCAGTACTATACTTTCGGTTTATTTCTAATTTTAATAAATATTCATAAGCGATGAATATTGTATGCGTCAGGCTGACCAACTGACCGGAACATTTGCTCATGCACCTCAGCGTCCAAGGCCACGAAATATGACATGGCTACAGCAGGCCTGTGACCCTTATAGGCTGATGTGTGTGTGTGAGCCACTTAGTTTAGTTTAGTAAGATTTGTGAGATAGAACAAAAAAAGTTTATATTTTAAACATAAAAAACGGACAAACCAGAAACTATTTTAAAAGTGCTTACATAACTAATGCAATAAGTGGAATTCAATAATAAGTGCAATAAATAAAATGCAATTAAGTGGAAACTATCCTTTTATTATCTATTTATTTAGAATGCACTTTGTAGTATTTAGGTCACAGTCAACGTATGAGATGTTTAAATCGAAATTACGATGAATTATGGGTTCAAAATTCTCATTAATTCAAACCAGTTGGTAACTAAAAAATTTAATTTTCTGATAAATAATATATATTATACAATGATGAAAGTTACATAAAAACCATTGGTTTCACAACATTATTGTTCTGTGATTGGAATAAGCGAACATATTTCTCCACAATATTGTCACTGTTGCTGTCTCACATTGTTTATACAAAATACATTCACACACACAAAAAAAGTTTTTTTCTATAGTCTTGAATTTGGTGTACATTTCTAAAT
>BMAV01020904.1:71664-84290 GCA_019973955.1 Trichonephila inaurata madagascariensis | reverse complement strand
TTTTAACTATTTATATTTTTAATCAGCTTCAAAAACGAAGTTGTTTACATAAATGACGGTTTTTTTCGGAACGAACAAGTAAAAAAAAAATATTATTCCAAGAATATTCCAAATACGGATATGCTATGTTCAAAACTGTTCGATTCTTTATTTCAAATATAATCGTGTAATTACAGTCTTATCAAAAACAATAGCTGTTGGCACAGTGCCAGGAAGATATAAAAGATTTACGAGAAGTTAAATGTATAAAGCAGGTGGAAAAATAAATGAAAAACAGTTTTTAAAAAAGAAATATATGGAAATGAAAATTAAATCCTTTTTAATCTCATGTGATATTTTTAAAAATAAATTTTAATATTTCTTATCACATATCACAAAAGGTGAATGGTAGTAAACTACTTATATAATCCTGAAAAATCAAAATAACAAAACAACAACAAAAATACAGGTTCGGTACCCATATTGGTTCATGGCCAGAATTTCAAGAATGAGATACATCTTGACAGGTGCGAAATTTTAAAAACACAGGGGGAAAAAAACTACTTCACAGACATCTTGCATTTCATCAGTTTTCTCTAAGGTGGAACTCATCCAAAGTCTTTAAAGAAGCTAAAAAAAGCAAAACCTACGCCTGTTTTCATTCGGTTTCACGATGAATTTTTCACAACAGAAACGCAACAATTGTACTTCGACTTTTTTACATCAGTTTTGGAGAAAAAAACGAGTTACACTAACTGTTGTCGATTTATAAGATTATTTTTAAAAGTCGTGTTTGTGAAAAAAAAAGCAGCGCATGTCAAAAAATGGATTCAATTTTAACATTAGAAATAATCTGAAAAATCATAAACACACACACACACATATATATATATATAATGATCATATTCATGTTATAATTATTAAATTTCAAAGAAGCATAAGGAGAGATACTGATACTTTAAAACAACCTGTTTTTTTTTACTTACATAACAGTAACATACTACAAAAAAATATCTATGGGGAATGCTTTTTCTGCTAAGCACAGACGTTAGGAGAAAAAAATACAGACCAAAAAAAGAAAAAATAAAGTATATTTTTATAATCAATTACACTTTTTAAATTTTTAACTTAGTAAGAAGATAATTATTTGCGAAATTATTTCTGATAGCTTTTTTTTTGTCTAGACTATTTCTTAGAACATTTAGATAAACAGTTATATATACTTTTCTCCACACAGAGATATTTCTTCATTCAGTTTAAAATATACATTCAGTGCCCCATGATATTGGTGCCCTTTGGCTAATTTCAAGCGGCCGCGGTAGTCGAGTGGTATAGGTATCGGATCGTGGCTGGCCTTGTCTCGAGTTCGAGCCCAGAACCACTAAAGACCCGCCGTGTAGGGCAGCGATGCACGCTAAATCTGTCGAGAGCTGAAACGTCCTCCCGTTGGTGTGGTGTGGTAGTTAAGAGAGGGGGTGCCAGCTCAGGTGTCATCCACGTCACTTGACCATGGTTCAAAATTACGTGGTCCGTCTCCAAAAGCCCTCGTGTAGCTGAACAGTGCTATACGTTAATATTCACTCGGCAAATTTCAGTGCACTTTTGGCGAGTTTTTGCAAATTTTAACATTTGTTCTCATGATGGTGCCAAATAGGTTACAACTCGAAAAATCTTCGACGATTAATCGTTGGCATGAATCACAGGAATCAAGTTAATGTGCCACATTCTTACTTTTAGGTTACCACTACCTTCAAGATTAAATTAATTCATAAAACTGTAAGGTGTTAAAACTCTCTAGAACCAGATTTATGTGAACGAATTATCATATTTTAATGCTTTATTTGCTTTTATCAAAATCCAGTCATCTGAAAATTCAAAATGCTTATTTAAATTTTCCTTCTCGCATAAATCTAAATCCGAAAAATAAATTAAAGATTATCATAATTTTTTTTCAAGTCAAGCCAGTAGCATGCAAAAAGAAAACATTGCGTCATTCATGCAGAAAATATTTAAATCAGAAAATTTGGCACATATTAATCGCACGCCAGCGATTCAAAACCAAATAGTGAGATTAACTGCATGTTAGAGATTAATATCCAAGATATTACGAGTTATGGCAGTATTTTCCGGCTATGATTTAGAAAGGTTCGTAAGTTCGAGTCTCGAGTTAAAAAGTAAAACGGCCAAGAGAAATCAAGAGAAGAATTTAAACATTCATGGATAATAAGTAATCAGGTGAAATGGTATGGATATTAGGAGAAAGTAGGGATGGCGATCTGAGATCGATTAATCGAAAAATCGATTTCTCGAACCAAAAAAATCGATTTTTTAAATTGATATTAGAAAATCGACATTCGAATTTCCCCGTTTTGGTAAAAACCATAAAAAACGAAGAATTTAAACACTATTTATCGCGGGACACCTGAAGTATGATCCTATATATATATATATACTTTATTGGCAAGAACAGAAAAAAAAACTTTTATCATCACGTTCACTCAATAGCCATGATCAAAATGAGTATCGTGGAATTAATTATCTATTCCTTGTGAGCGCCTTTTTTCGATTGCCGGCAACATCGCAAGTGATGAGCGGAACCGCTTGGATCCCAGTAGACTTGACAAACTGTTGTTTTTAAGAACTTTAGATGTTAAGCATTGTGAATAGCTTAACATCTAAATATATTCTTATATAGCTTAGCGTAAGCTATATAATCTATTTTCTAAACTTTTTAATCTAACAAATACATTTAGATAATAAATGTCTTCTTTTATACCTGATACTTGGGTACGGTAATAAAAATAATTGTAATTGTCGAATTCCCTGAACTAAAAAAAATCCCCTGATTTTATCGATAAGAGATCGTTTATTGTGGCATTTTTCTTGTTTTTCATACAATAAATTTATATTTACATTGTAAATGCAGACTTGAAAAAAAAATCGATCTTTTAGACCTCGATTTTTTTTTTCGTGAATCGATTCATCAGGCTACGACTCGAATCGATTTAAAAATCGAACTTTTTCGGAAAGAATCGCCATCCCTAGGAGAAAGGTTCTTAATCAAATGTCGAGTTTCTCCTTTTTTCAATGAATGATTTCCTTTACAGAATTTCTTAAAGTTTTCTCCATAATATACAGCGTGACATATAACCATAACACTAAAAAATAGTTTCACAAAAAGCCTTATGACAATTAAAATAAAAGAATATGAATAAGAAATCAGAAAAAAGGTGGTTTATTAAGTTTATGTTTCATTTTTTATATGATACGTAGTTTTGCTTAAGATGCGTAGATCACGCACCTCCCTACTCAAATCTATATTAGATTTTTACATACTAAAAAGCAGACATTATTATCTAGTAACTTACCTTAAGAATTAAATAAAACTTATGAAAACAAAAATTCTCTGTGGATCTTCAATAGACTCCCTGAAATACTATGGATCCTTTTTGAGCTTCCCTAAACCTCCAAGGGGCCCATCTACACCTTGTTAGGAATCTCAGCTTTGAAAAAATCGATAGAGGATTTATAATAGTTTAAAGGTCTAAGCACCCAAAAGACAACTACTTCAACAGAGTAAAGGATTGGTAACCGAAGGGTTATGGGTTCAAGTCCCGTTTTTCTAAAGACTATTTTATGTTGTTGCTAATGCCACCTCTCTGACGGTATCAGATCAAGGCCCGCCAAATTCATCGCGGCCAAGGACTAGATTTACGTCTGTCGTAGCTTGGAGCACTATGCAAATGACAGCACGATTTGGCTCGGTTCCACCTCAATTTTGAGGGAAAACATCCTGGAGATGGTCAAGGGCCTCCCATCTCTCTTCTCCTTCCACCAACCTCATGAGAGGACTTGCGGCTCGACGGCTATTTACAGTACCCCTCATGCCGCAAAGGTACTATATATTTACAAATATTCATGACTTCTCAGGGATTCGAAATCAGTCCCTACCGTACAGCAGGCAGCATCACTAACCACTATGCCGGATGTGTGCCAGACTATTTTGTAGAGAAAGGTTCTTTAGAATATTGTGTAGAGACCATTTAGTGTGCATCCCATTGATGTACATTAAATCTCTTGTTGTTCAAAGTCCTCGCGATGGTGTGCTGTGGAAATTAAATCATTGGAATATCAACTTCGATATCTTTCTCGTTACTTGAATGTAAAACAAAAGTATGAAATTCGTCCTCAATATTGTCCGATTTACTTAAGACTAGCTAATCCGCGTGACTTCATCCACGTGGAATTTAACAAAAACATGTTTATTCAATGAGATTGATTCATGTGACGCCATAGTCACATGATAGTGAAAGCCACGTGATTCTGGCCAATCAATTCAAAAACTCATGTGACGTCATAGTCACACGATAAAAACTATCTTGTGTTTCCAACTAATCAGTTCATGCTCTTCGGTGTTGCCAAGTTTTGCTCTTTGCAGAAACTTTCTCTTAAAAAGTACATATGTATACAAAATGCATTTTATTTAAAAGTATAGGCATAAAATGCGACTTTTTTTTAATTAAAAAAAATCTTTTTGAAGAAATTTTTTCCCTAACATTTAAACATCTTTAACCAAATATGAAATTTGAAATTTTAACTGAGTTTTACAAATAGAACAAGTACAATTAGTTTAATGTTTGTTTTGAATTCAATGGAAAACACGTGTTTGTTTTTATCATGTGACTTAATGAATCAAGCCCATTCGCAGAGCTTACAAAAACTTAATAAATATGTATTCCACGTAAAGAAATACCTATGTATGCTATATAAGTATAACGTCATTCCTCTACTTTGTGAATCGATGTTTCTTTTAGTTTTATTTATTTTTCTTTGTTTTTTGTTAATTTTTGGTTTTTTGTATTAAATTTATTGAACAATCTCTCTTTTTAGAATATTAAATTTAATGCAAAAATCTCTCTTTATACAATATTAAATTTATCAATATATTATTTATCCATTTATTTGAATTTTTATATTATTTGTTTATAATTTAATATATCTAAGTAAATAAATTACTGAACTATTTTCATGAAAGAAAACCTAACGACGTTTAACATTGATTTCTAATTATTACTTAACCCCTTTCAAGACCAGCATAAAGAAAAAGAAGCATTTCCCCAGGCCCACACGTTCTGAGAGTATACGCACGCACGGAACTGGGCTAATTTCCCGGTTAAGCCTAATTTCATCGGATATTCTACACTATTTAATAGACAAAAATTTCAAAAATTTATTTTTTGATATAAGTACCGGATATACTTTTAAAAATGCATTTAGTAAAAAGCTACTAATTTCAAATTACAAACAAACACTTCAATTTTATTTATTTGTATAGATGTAACATAAATCTCAACCAAAGTTGAAGTTACGAAATTCCATTAGGTTTATATAATAAGCAGAAAATTCCGTAACAACGTCTGCTACAGAAACGAACTCTTAAATCTTGCAATGGTTGCGACGGCGGCGGTTGGTTATAAAGACCCAAAAAACAAAGCGGGCCTCTACAAGAATAGACATCCAATTTCTATAAATTTTTCCAATATTTTCGATCAATATGATGATTTGTGGTTTTCAATCCTCGAAATAAATCTGTGATTCAAAAACTAATGATTTTTATACTCAATTTATTTTTCGATCAAAGGAATTTTAAACATTTTGCAAAGCGAAATTTTTAACTGCTGCAATTTGTCACAAGCGCGACAAAGGGTTAATAAACTTTCCATTAAGGTTTTTCAAAGTTCATTCCCCGTCTCTATACTATTGATCTACCCTATGAGAGACACAAAGCTCTTGCTTCTCATTGGTGATAGTTTCCATGCAGTAAAGCCCATAGAAGGTAACACACCCCTGTCTTTCCGATTGATTGCTGAGGCAGATGGTAAAGGATGACTAAGAAACGTGTTTTCAAGGCCAATAATCGATAATTATTGAAATTTTTTCTCTCCTAGTAATAAAGATTAAAATATTCAGTATAAATGTTTTCTTAAAATATCATAAAATATTAGCAAGACATTAAAATGTCTTTGTAAAATATGCTGAAGTGTTTTTGTAGAGGAAATATAAATATTTGATATTACATTTCCTTAAAATATGGAATGAATGATGATGACAATATGTTTAACTTGGGCTTTTAAAGTATTTTATTTTTATAACTAAGTTTTTTAAATCTTTTTGAGCGGATTTAATTTGTTTTTGATTGCTGTAATTAAAATTTGGATAAATAATAAATAAAATAACAGGTTTATATTAATACATTTATTATTTTAACAGTTCTAAAACAGAATTTTCATTAGTTATTTAATATTTGGTGGTTAATATGTAATAATGAATGAAATATAACTTATAAATTGTTCATAGAATAAATTAATACTTTTAAATATCAGTGCGAAACATAAAAGTGTTTATTCAAGTGTTGAAATTCTTTCGGTGGAAAAAAAGAGAATATATTAACATTCGATAATTATATATATGTAAAATATTAAATATAGAATATTTGTAATGCTTGAATATAGCCTTCTAAATTTATTTATTTAGCAAATTTTTTAAATTTTTGAGAATGCATTTAATTTATTTTTAATGCGGTAATTAAGTTTTGGAATACAAATATATATATTAATAAATTTATCATTTTAGAAATTTTTAAATCTATTTAAATCTGTAATTTTTTTCTTTATTGATAAGAGAAAATGAAAAGG
Source organism: Trichonephila inaurata madagascariensis (assembly GCA_019973955.1). Classification (NCBI taxonomy): domain Eukaryota; kingdom Metazoa; phylum Arthropoda; class Arachnida; order Araneae; family Nephilidae; genus Trichonephila; species Trichonephila inaurata. The sequence goes on along the minus strand of BMAV01020904.1, from coordinate 77,616 downwards.
GGAGAGAATTTTTTTACTTTAATTTTAGTATATAAATCCTACTCATAAGGCTGCTATGAAAACTCGAAGAATTTTTAATGAAATTTTAAAACCTTTTTCTCAAATCATTGTCTTCTTTTAACTACAAAAATAGTGTTTGTTTCATCAACAGCGTACCGCTGAATTTTGTTCTGGAATTAAAAACAAATGCAAAAAATCTAAATTATGAAAAACTTCGAAGAGTACGACGAAATTCACTCGAGGAAGTTATCTCTAAAAGTGAAATGAACTTAAGCAAAGACTATCTTTTGTTTCACATTTAATTAAAGTTGCACTAGAACTACGCAACACATTTCATCCCATTGAAATCTTGATCAGAGAAAAGTATTTAATCTGGAGCCTCATTCATCAGCGTTCCGCACTAAGTCGCAGCCAGATTTCAAAAGTCTATTTTAGATTTATTAACAACATCCCCATTTCACTTAACTACTTTTGGTGGATTCCGGATACCAGTCTAAGACTAAAAAATTGGGGCTTCATTATAAGAGATTAGAAGTTGCAATGCGAAACAGAATAAACGAAATATATAGATGATTTAAAATTAACTGTTCACAAGAATAATTTCTTTTAGAATTTTTTTTTTTTGTTTACTAAAAAAGTGAAAATCCTGAAATAATGACGGTGACCATAATATTTAACTCCATAATCGACAAAGTATTGTCTCGTGAACCAATGGGGTAGACCAGAGGCGTACTCAAGGAGGGTGGCAGTTGCCCCCAATAAACGAACAAATTTTTACCGTCGAGAATACCTCTCGGCGCCTACATCTACTTGTTTTTTCAGAATCTAACCCCCCCCCGGCCCTCTTTAAATGTAAGGACTGCGTGTGCCACTGGGGTTGACGCACACAAATGGAATTATGATTTAAGGCAGTGCTTCTCAAACTTTCAATGTTTACGACCCAGTTTTGAATCATAATTTTCATCCCTCCCCTGCAATAATGTACTAAGACGCTAAAGCTGCAATACGACTTTAATTATAAACCATACAAATTATGAAGATAAGTATTAAAATTTGTACATGGCAAGCCCAGGGAAAGGTTACTAGTAACTATTAAACTTGTACCTAATTTAGCATTGATAAATTAATTTTTAAATACGTTGTGTAATACTGATACACATTATAAACACATCACACACACACTTCAGTGTAAATGTCTGAATGTTTTTTTTACTTTACTTCATTTCAATAAATTAATAATTTTTTAAGATAATCTTTTACTTTCGACTTATCGACTTGCTCCCCTCCCAGGTATGGTTATCAGGCCCCTCAGGGGGGCGCGCCACCCAGTTTGAGAAACGCTGACTCATGGTCATCAAAAGGCGTGATTTTTAAATAAGAATATTGAGGTGTCAACTAAACCTCTTCTCATTATAGTGGCTTAGAGAGAATTACCCATTGCAGACTTTATGTAATTTCTAGTGTGATAATAACAAATAAAGAAATATAATTTTACTTATCAAAAAATGTTTAACTATTATAAAATTTTTCTTCATTTTCGTTCACCGGTATTCGAAGCTAGATTTTGGTGAGAAAAAAATGTTAAGTGGAAATATGATCCGCATATATATTATTTACGCAGTGAAACCATATCCCGGATTAAATAGTAAAATGCGATGTAGATTTTCCAACAATAACATTGTGACATATTCTTGGAAATACGACGATTAGTCACATTAGAGCGTGGAAAAAACAAAATTGAATAAAGATACTATTTCATGAATATATACATTGAAATGAAATACAAGAGTCAGTGTCTCGATATCCTTGAATGCGTTACATTCATTATTTAAACAGGGTTCTCCAATTAAATCTCATTTTTTCGTTTTAAAACGAAACCATATGTCACAATATGGATCTTTTTTTTATCTATACCTCATATAGTTTTATTTCGTAATATTCTAAAGTATGCAAATTAAAAACAGAAAACTCTCTAATGTTTTATAAAGTTTATAATTGAAAATGAGTTTTCTGACTAGTAGAGAAAAAGAAGAATACATAGGTACTTTGATTTAATTCAGGGATTCCCTAATTTTTTTCAACAACGACCCCTTTTAAAAGAATAATTTTCTTCATAGGCCCCCTTACATTTTCTTTATTATATACAATATGTAATAATTTCAGGAAAACTTAAGGAACAACAATTTTCTAATAATACAAACAAAAAATTATAAAAAAGTGTTTTTTATAGATTTATGTGTGTGAGTGTGTTTTTTATTTCTTACACTGTGACATTACAATTCAGATGCGTGGGGATCACACCTCCATATGCAAATCTATAGTATATTTATACATATGAAAATGGACATTATTATCAAATAATAACATTTTTTTTTAATTCAATACAGTTTTTAAACAAAAATATTGTCATAGATTCCCAATAGGATTCTGGAATACCGTAGACCCCTTTAAGACTTCTATAAATCCCAAAGAGGGGTCTACCTGGACTTCATTGGGAATCCCTGATCTAATCGGCTATAGAATAAACCTCACATTCGAAATTTAGATTTCTGGTAGTAAAAATATTTCATTTTTTAAATTTGTAAATTGATTTTTTTAAAAAAAATAATAATTTACTATTTTTTATCTAACTAAATTTTAAAAACTATTTCAATAAAAAAAACCAAACACGATGCCATATATTTTCCATCTGTTTGACATTTACACATTATCACATATTGCAATCAGCAAGGGGTAAACATGCAACCAAAATTTGATTTCAAAATATAACTTACTTCTTTTGTCCTCCTTCGATACACGGTTCTTCCTCCATGGTATTTACAAAGATAAATGTTCTCTAAAATGTCCAAAATGACCACCTCACCCCCGTCGAGCATGTCCTGAAATGTCCGAGGAACAATCGCCCGGTCTTTAGAATGGTATTCAATGAACCCGGTTCTACTAGAGATGACTTTTATCCGGAGAAATAGCCTGGGCTGACCAAACAGGCAAATGACTTGTTCAGTTGAAACCCTCCTCGTAGCAACCATTGGAGAGGCTGCCAGAAAATTCTACTTAGCAAATGTTGGCGACTTTAGCATTTTCTTTCATTTAATTAAAATGATTAATTGCGAGAAAGTCTTGCTGAACGTAAAATAAAAAGAGATCAATCAAAATGTGCACATGTTTAGTGTAACGAATAGTTTATACGTTTAAGCGTCATAGATTTAAATTAATAAAGAGGGAAAAAATAATTAATTTTCTTAAAAACAAATCAGTTTTTAAATATTTATCGCAGATGGTTTTTCTTTTTAAAGAAAATAGATAATGCATTTTTTCACATAGAATAAATTATTTTCAAAGTTTTAAATATTTTCCTTAAAATACATCCGAATCTGAACATTTTTGTTGAGTTTAATGAATTTATTATTATAATTTGCGCCAAAAATAATTTTTAAAAGTAATTAAAAGTTCTTATAACATGACCTTGAATGTTGTAATTGCATTTCATCGCTGAAGTAAATTAAGCCTATGTGTTATGTTGAAATGCTAAATATTTTTTGAAAACTTATTAACGTACATAATTCAAAATAATTTCACTTACACGCTTATTTTTATTTTCCATTTTTTTCTAAAACATAGAACTAAACATCGAGGAATAAATGCTTAGTTTATAAGATTGAAAGAATAAAATAAAATAATACCGAAAAGGATTGTGTCAAGAAGTGCTTTGACGTTAAACAAGAAATTTATTTAAAAAAAAAATGTTTGGATTATATACAGAGATTTAAATCTCTTCTACGGAAAAATAACAATAGTTAAGTTTTAAATAAAACACTTTCAGTTTCTGTCGGTTGACAGTTTTTAAAAGTTTTTTTTTATTGTATCCACTAACAAATGTTCATAATTTCCACAAAAATCCTTAATTTATGCATTGCAATTCATTGGTAATGTTGATACTAATAATTAAAAATTCTTAAATGGTTTAAAGGTTATGTATTTGTTTTTCCAAATGAAAAAATATACATCATAATTAAGGGGGAGACTGAGTTATGTGAATACACGTGAAATTAAATTGTATCCAAAAATAAGATTATTCTAATGTTTGTTTCTTTCTTTTTTCAAGAGCAAAACTAGTGTTATTGATTTGTTATGTATTCTTTTATGCAATTTTTAGAAGTTCACAAATTATTTAACTTGATGGTTTGAGTCGAGAGTTTTAGGGACAAGGATGAACGCGGCAGCCGAGTGTTCTAAAAAGCTCGTTCCAAAGGCGAGCTCGTGGCCGGTCTGGCCGAGTCACGCTTGTGCTTCTGATGACTCGCCGTGAAGAGGGAATGATGTACGTTACATCTGTCGAGGTTCAAAGTTCTCCCATTGGTCTAGTTAATGAGTTTTGGGAGGGAGGTGAAAGCTTAGGTATAGTCCTTGTCCCTCATTTGTGTTTCAAAAGTTCGAGGTTCATCGGGAATTGCTTTGTGGGGAATTCTTTTAAGGTATCCGACTACGTTCGGAACCATGATTTTAAAAAAGCGCATAAAAGGATAATTTTCATGATATTTAGTGCCACTTAGATTAGAATACATGTATACAATTGTTTTAAGGACATTATGACAAAAAAAAACTTATTTAAATACAATATTTTGGCAAAAAATTAACTTAGAATAACTTTTTTTCCAAATGTTCTCCTTTTGTAAAAAATGCTTCTATTGTATTAATATTTTGCCTGTATCTAGCTCAGACCTCTGTACAGAGACTCAACTATGATTTTTTGAAAAAATCAAATTATTTTCAGAGTTACAAACATTTGAAATAATTATCGGAGTTTTTTTCTTAAAATGTCTCCCTTCTGTTTTCGTAAAACATGGATAAACCGACTTCCGAGTTATGCATTTCAAAAATTCTAGTTGAGCCTCTGTAGAGTGGTCTGAGCTGAATACAGGTAAAATATTAATACAATAGAAGCATTTTTTACAAAAGGAGAACATTTGGAAAAAAGGTTATTCTAAGTTCATTTTTTGCCAAAACAGTGTATTTAAATAATTTTTTTGTCATAATGTCCTTAAAAGAATTGTATGCATGTATTCTAATCTTAGTGACACTAAATATCATAAATATTATCCATTTACGCGCTTTTGCAAAATCAAGGTTCCCAACGTAGTCGGATACCTTAAGGTATCCGACTACGTTTGGAACCGTGATTGTGCAAAAGCGTATAAATGGACAATATTTATGATATAGTGTCACTTAGATTAGAAAACGTATATAAAATCGTTTTAAGAATATTATTACAATAAAAAATTATTTAAGTACACTCTTTTGACAAAAAAATGAACATAGAATGGCCCATTTTCCAAATATTCTCCTTTTGTGAAAGATACATCTATTATAATAATATTTTGCCTGTATATAGCTCAGACCTCTGTACAGAGGCTCATCTAGAATTTTTGAAATATATAACTTAGAAGTGGGTTTATTCATATTTTACGACTGCAGAGGGGAGACATTTTAAGAAAAAAACGCCGATAATTATTTCAATGGGTTGTAATTCTGAAAATAATGTGAATTTTTCAAAAATCATTGTTGCGCCTCTGTACAGAGGTCCGAGCTATATACAGGCAAAATATTATTAGAATAGAAGCATTTTTCACAAAAGGAGAACACTTTGAAAAAGGTTATTCTAAGTCAATTTTTTGCCGAAATATTGTATTTAAATACTTTTTTTTGTCAAAATGTGCTTAAAACAATTTTATACATGCATTCTAATCTAAGTGACACTAAATATCATGAAAAATATCCATTTATGCGCTTTTTTAAAATCACGGTTCCGAACGTAGTCGGATACCTTAAAGCCGGGATAGGCATGAAGTCGATCTCGATCGACCGGTGGACCACCAAGATATTTAGGGGTGACCACCTCCACTAAGACCTAAGAGACACTTACTGAAAGAAAGATATTTATGGAACACCGAC
>BMAV01020904.1:52763-69051 GCA_019973955.1 Trichonephila inaurata madagascariensis | reverse complement strand
TTATTAATGATTAATTTTATTAATTAATGCCAATTATTTATTCAATAATTAGTTTTTTACTGTGTTTTGTTCCCGAAAATCGACAAAATCAAAAGAAGCATGATACTAGATTGGTAAACTTTCGACTCCGGACCCCCTCCCCTTGAAAAATTTCCTGTGTGCGCTACTGCTCTAGGCCCAAGTTAGTTTGACGCCCATATATATAATAATGATAACAATACGAATAGTAATAATGGATTCGAGTTAAATTTAGGTATTGAATTTAGGCATGAATTGCGCTCCACAATACGTAAAACTATAAAATTTTTATGCGATATTAAAAAAATAATAATAATAAATTTTTTAAGTAACCGGACCAAGTTATAATTAAATATGGTGAATTAATATTTTGTGCTATAATTATGAGCAAGCAAACGCTACATTTAGATTTTTTTAAAGAAAAATTTATGAAAAATCTAACGCTAATAGATAAAGAAATTTTTTTAGTACCTATTTGTTGATATTTGAAATTTTACTTCTCTAGTACTTATTTTTAAAAATAATTCTACTCTTTTAATATTGGCATCTTGAGGTTGTCAAAGCAAGAAAAGAAGTATTAATATTCGGTCGTATAGTTGATAAAAAACAAAATTGATTTCAAGTTTTTGCCACCTCCAAAATTTGCCACTTTAGGCCCAGGCCTCGCGGGCCTAAGCCTAAATCCGTCACTGGCGCCAAGCGTAAAACACATTCGCGGGCAGTATATTCTTAATTCTGTTTATTGTGTCTTGTAATAAAATATTACTGAGTTTTCTCACGTCGTCTTATGTTATGAGGTAAGTATAATTTTGTGTAATAATAAAGTATAATTGAGCGAATGAAAACAAATACCTTATAAAACTACAGATTAATCCAAATTGAGTAGACACATTGATTAAAAAAACCAACACATTATTCTGTATTTTCCTTATGATTTTTCATTTATTTTAACAAACTAAATAAACAGTTACATTCTAATATTTACTCTTAGCAACCTTATGGTTCTGTGAACGTTAAGCCCTGATTTATCGAAACCAAGAGAAAGATCTGTTAATTTAAAAAGAAATCTTAATTTGGTTCTTATATAAGACTGACGAAAACAAAAGAAGAAAAAAAGGAAAGCGTTCTAGGATATTCCAAAAGGTTTGTTACCCTGCTTGAGGGAATAATTACAATAATAGACAAAATTAGAGCAAGGACGTCATTTGAAAGTGGATATACAGGAAATACAAACATGAATTTCTTCAATGAATGAATTGAAAACTATGCATGATATATATTTATATTTTTAAATTAACAACAGTAAGATTGATGAATTTTCTGAAAAGTGAAGGTTTTTAATTCAAAAAGAAAGATAACGATAACGAATTTAGTGGAAAAATCAGTGCTTGCCATTTTTAATGAAGTAATTATTAAGTATTTTTATTTTTCTAATTCTCTTATAAATTAAAATCTAAAGAATTAAATCTAGTATTAATATTGCATTGTTGATTAATTTTATATTTTGTGAAGGAATCAGAATTTTAACATTTATGCCATCATATATTCCATAACCTTTTTCTATAAGCGTCTTTTTAACTTTCTTCTTTATGATGCAAATAAAATATCGAAATAAAACTGGAATTTCCTAAAAATTTATTTAGTTGATAGTTATGAGACAAAAAAAATATTGTGAACTATCGAAATTAGAGAAATACCACAGAATAAAAGAATTTATACCTTTTCATAAGTGGTTTTGTAGATAGCCCTGTGGCATTTATGTGACATATCCACAATAATCAGGCTAATATTTAAGTGAAAAAATCATTTTATTATCATCCATCATATTTCAGTAAGACCAGTTCTATTTCATAGCGAGCAACCTTTTTTGTTTTTAATTTTTGTTGTTCTTATTTCCATTTTTTTTTTAAATTTTTTTTTTTTTTTTGCAAATGTTTTTAAATTTAAGTAGATTTTGGAAATAAAATTTCAAAACATCTATCCTTGAGATAAAAGTTTTCCATGTTTCGTTTCATCATACTTTATTCTTAAAAATTACTTTTCTTCCTCCCAAAATATTCCTTCCAATATAGAATTCGAACACTTTACTTTTCCTCGGAAATTTTCACTCCTTTCGATAGAAAGTTATTGAAAGAAGAAAAAAAAAAGCGTTGTTTTAGAAGTTAATTAAATTTCGAATGTAAGAAAACGACTAATATTTTATTTTTAGGAAAATCATCCATACTGAAGAAAATCCTAATTTATAATTTATTTACTAAATGGATCATATACCTTTGTATTTATAAAAAAAAAGGATGAAAAAATAGAAATATAAATGAATGATTCATTATAGGAGATGTTTGGATTATGACATATTTATTTACATTTTCAAATGTCGAATACTAAATGAACAATTTTTAGACATTAATTAATATGTGGCTGTATATATATAAAATAATTATTACCGTAACATTCACCGTATAACGTACACCTATACTTTCAAGCTGCAATTTCTAATTTTTATAATCCATCGTACAACACGCACCCCCTTTCTTACCAAGAAACTTGGGATATACGTATGCAATGTTGTTATGTTTTGAAGTCCTTTGTTTCAGACACTATTCCAATTTTTTAAAAACAGTATACTATTAGAACAACTCTTTAAATTCATAAGGGGTGTCATTTCTTATAAATAAACAGTATTTCGATATATATAAAAGTAGTTTTTTTTACGCTCATCTTTCCTTTATTTTTAAAGCTCTCATTTTTATACCCGGCATATAATGCGTAGCCGTAACTTTTGATTGCATTTTGTGTGTTAAAAGTGCGCGTTATACGCCGGATTTTACGGTAATTTTAAATCTCGAAATTTATACAAGGTAATTTAAAACTAAATTAAGGGGACACAATACGATTCATTTGACGAAAATCAGTGAAAGAATAAAAAAAAACTTTTTTAACCAAAATAATTATTTACAAATACGTATTTTTTTTATCATCATACAAAATTTGAAAACACCCACGCTAAAAAACATTCAGAGTTTGATAAGTTTTATGTTTGTTTTAATCATATCCCAATAGCCAATAGAAACTAAAAAAACTTTTCTAAAAATAATCCCTAAGGCATTTTTTTTTTCTACAGTACCAAATGCTTTCGTATTTTTCCAATTATTGTTATCAATAAACTAAACTAAACTCAGTGGAGCAACAGCAACAGCGCATCAGGGCCAAGGACTACTGGGCCCTTCTCAGTCAGTATACGAGTCCCAGTGTTTAGTCCCCAAGTAAGCTTGGTACTTATTTATCGACCCACTGAAGGGATGAAAGGCTGAGTCGACATTGCCCGGCCCGAGGGTAGAACACCGGACCTGTAGAGTGAGTGAGTGAATATTAAAGTCACACTGTTATGCTACACTAAGGCTTTTGGCGATGGACCTCGTCATTTTTAGTCATGGCCAAGTGACGAGGACGACACCTGAGCTGCACTCCCTCTCCTAACTACCACACCACACCAAAGGGAGGACATTTGAGCTCTCGACAAATTTAACGTGCATCACTCCCCTTCACAGTGGATTTTCAGCGGCACTAGGCTCGAGATCATGACACACCGGCCTCGAGTCCGTTACCTTGGTCACTAGGCTACCGTGGACCCTGTGGTGTGGAATCGCGATACGCTACCATTCGTGCACTGGGCCTCATTGTTATTAATACATGTTACAAAAGTTTATATGCATTTTTGAATCAAAGGAAAACATTTTTTTAAAAAAAACATAGCTTAATTTATTTATTCGCTTTCTAAGGAATTTTCAATGAACACTCATTTAAAAGTATTTTTAGAACATCAATCATGTTATCACAAACCATTTTGCATCGTTGCTTTGCTGTACATAGTTCGACGTACCAGTAAATCAAACTTCATGAGTATACGTGATTTATTGTCAGAGGATTGTGTGATATGGTCGCTCTTTGGTGACCATATCTTTGATTGTCAGCGGGAATTAGAGGTGTGGAATTCTCAAAATGAATAGACATTTTAAAATTCTTAATATGACTTTATTAAGAATATAACTTAAACCTTTAGCAATTTAGATAAATTTATATAAGTGAGAATCTAATGAATCAAACACACAGCGATAGTTAAACCGAATCGCGAAATTTAGACCACTTTATCTAAATAATTATACTATCCGCTTACTCTCAATTCTGATAATATTACAAATCCTAATATCAAATATAATCAGTCCTACCTTAATACAAACTAAGATTCTATCACGGTACGGAAACGTCTGGGCGCGCGTGCAATGGTATGCACCTTGTATCAATGGCTGAATATCCCGGTAACTTTTTGATAGGCTGTCAATTCACACTTGTATCTCTTCCAAACATAACTTTCCCTAAATTGCCATACTGCTTACTGAAACTTCTGTTCTTTTAAAAGCTATCTTATTTGCATTTCATAATCACATTTCGCTTCTTGGATTTTGGTTGGAAAGGAGTTGCATTAATCTTAGCCGTCAAAGAACCCAGAGGTTATGTTACAGAAAAGACGCGCGAGTCCGTCACAATTGGAACTTTAAAATCATTTAACGAATTTTGAAATTTTTCTTTAAAAAAATGAAATGTGGTCGGCTTTTGATACCAAAAATTATTTTACTTTATACATTTTCGTAGGGGTCAACTGAAACATTTGTAAAAACCATTAAAACAAACTTTTTTTAAAAAAAAATTCATACCATGTCCCTTTAACTAACTAATAGGAAATCCTTTGAGCAAAGCTCTTTGAAATCTAAAAATAAAGCAGACGTAGTTTCGTAACTCAAAACATTTCACATACTTGCTTTCACAATTACTAATTATTACAATTGGCACTTCAATGATATCATATCCGGATTTCAATTTTTTTTATCACATTAAGTGCAAAGGATTTTGTATTATTTATGTGCATGCAATTGTGTGTTTCGTAATGAAAATTTCAAACATATTCATCAAGGTTGTTAACCAAAGGTGTTGAGATAAAAATAATTTACGTAGCTTTAATCATTAATAATGAAAAAAAAAATATTACAGTGTTTGAATGGAACTGTATTTTTCTATTATACAAATTGTATTTTTCGTTATTATTCAAGTTATACTTTCATTATTATCCAAACAGTATTTTTATTGTTATTCAAACTGTATGCTTGTTATTATTCAAACTGTATGCTTGTTATTATTCAAACTGTATGTTTATTATTAATGTGCTTGGTATGTTCATTTATATGCTATATTTTATTTATATCTTCAATGGATAGGAGGGAACGAGATGGCCGATTCCCTTGCTAATGAAGCCAGAACACTTGAGCCTCTAGTTTCATCTACTACGGTCTTTGATGCCAACGCAGTAGCAAAACAAAAGCTCTGCTCAAAACCAAGAAAAAAAATTATCGCTATTACGTAAACAATAACTAGACTAAGGACAAAGCATTTTAAGGTCATGAAGATTCTGCCCGATGGTTCCAGATCATATGTGGAATTCAGGCACTGCCCAGGCAGGCAACTGGATTCCAAACACCTTTTTATCTGCCCTTCCATTGTTGGTTCCCTTTTTAAAATAGACAATGACTGTAGCATATGGACATTCTTTACTCCGATCGTGCCATGGGTGTCGCCACGTTAGTGATTCATGCCTTTGACAATATCTGACTCTATCCTTATATTTTAGTATTACAATCTCTGCACTTTGTCATACACGACAACAATATTTAATTTATATTCAATTATTAGGATTTACAGTTTCTATTTTATATGTATTTTAAGTAAAATATTTAGTTTTACTGTCATTTTTTTTACCAATGCCATCTACTGTATTTATCTTTTGCGCGATGGCAACAAGTTCTTTACTTCGACTTGTTTGTGTAATATAATCCGTGTGGAATGTTTAGTTCCTGTACTGTCCCTCGCTAGGAGTTCGATCACAGTACCACTAAAGACCCGCCGTGTAGGGCAGCGATGCACGTTAAATCTGTCGAGAGCTGAAACGTCCTCCCGTTGGTGTGGTGTGGTAGTTAGGAGCTCAGCTCAGGTGTCGTCCGCGTCACTTGACCATGGTTCAAAATTACGTTGTCCGTCCCCAAAAGCCCTCGTGTACCTGAACAGTGCTACGTTAATATTCAATCAATCAATCAATCAGTCCCTCGCTAGGAGAGGATCTCGCCACACGAAGCTGATGGCATTTGTCTAAATCTTTTATACACAAAATTAAAGTTGTTAATTTTTTAAAAGCAAGAGTCACCTGTATTATTCCCATTTGGCAGACATACAGATTTTATTTAGCATATTCATCCAAAAATAACTCTGGATTTCAAAGTTTTCACCATCACAATAATTTTTTTGATGTTGTTGTTGCTAACACCACATGTCTGACGACGTCAGATCGAGGTGCACGAAATTCACCGTGGCAAAGAGCTAGATGTGTGCCTGTTGTTAGCCGTAGCTTTGAGCACCGTGTGATGTGACACGGTTTCATCCCAATTTTGAGGAAAAGTACCCTGGAAGGGTCAGGATCCTACCACCTCTCTCCCAATTCCAACAACTTCACGATAGAGGACTTGTGGCTTGACGGTTGTTTAGGTACTATACATTTACATGGCGCAAAGGTACTATACATTTACACATCCATGCCTTCTCCGGGATTCGAACCCAGGCCCTACGGCACAGTAGTCAGCGTCATTAAAGTTATTTTGTTATAAATATAAATAATAACATTGGGCTAAATTCACACAATAAATGCCCTCACGTGCTCTTGATTTAACTCAAAAGTAAGACCAAACTTGTACTTGTTATACTTGCAAAATTTAGCTACAACTTCAAATTTGATAAAAAATATATTGAAACATTAAAATTCTTCAAAAAATGTTTTTCAAAATGAAAAATAAAATTCTTATAATATACTAGTATTTTTTCATCAAATGTGTTTTGTACCTGTGTACGTTTTTATTGTTGACAAATATCTTTTTTTTTAAAAAGAAAGTTTTTGAAAAATTCAAAAGTTGGCTACAGGGAAGTGTATGAAATGATTGGCTGGAAAAACGTGATTTCAGTTATCGTGTAACTATGACTTCACATGAATTTAGGCCATTCGTAAGCAACGTGACAAATGGTTTGGAATAAGGCTTTCCCTATGCATCAATTTTTCATTCGTCGCTGTAATGTTACTTCCATGGAGAAATTCTACCCTTTAGTGTATTTAGTGTATTCATCTTTAGTGTATGGATTTGAATGCAATGATAGATAACCGAAAGAGCAAAAAATAAGCAAGGTTTCACTGTAATTATATTTTTCTTTCGATTTTACAAAATATTTCTAGAACATTTGAAAACCCACAAACGACTCATTAAACGAAATATAAAAGTATTTCCGGAAATACGAAGAAAAGTCTAAATCCAGAGAAACTTTCAGTATTTTTTATTTTCAAATCGATACATCAGTCTGAGTTAGAGATTAAAAAAGTATGTTTACAAAAAGTATGTTACTGGTAAACGGAAGTCTTACGATTTATAAACTAGCACCCGCCTCCTGGGTAAAATGGTAAATCGCAATTTTTTTTAAAAATATTTTCTGAACTGTCGGAGAAAATTGCATGGAGTTTTCGTATTCCAGGACTTTTTTTATAAAAGGAATGCAATATTTATATACAGAATTTGGTATGTTGCAACCTAATTTTTTTTCTTAATTCTATTTATAAAACTCCGCATTTTTGTAGTAATATTACTTTTTCCAACATATCCTAGTGGCTGGCGTGTCATGAGTTCGAGTCTAGTGCCGATGAAGACCCTCCGTGTAGAGGAAGTCGATGCATGTCAAATATGTTGACATTAACGTCCTCCCGTTGGTGTGGTGTGGAAGTTAAAAGAAGGAGGAGGGTGACAGATCATCCTCGTCACTTGACCATGGTCCAAAATTATGAGAACAGTCACGAGTAGCTCTCGTGCAGCTTTATAGTGCCATGTTATAATATAAATCTCCCTCTCTCTCAGTGGTCATCGTCAGGTCCCCATGGATAGCATTTGTTGAGTTGAGGGTTCTAGATCTGGTCCCTCTAAATATTCTTCTTATAAAGGAGCTGATGCACATTAAATCCATCATAGCTCAAAGTCTTTACTTTCGCGTCGTGAGAAAGTTTGGAGATGGGGTTTTCATCAGGTGTCGTCCTCGTCACATAACTGTGGTTCACAACAACACTCGTGTGACTTTTAAGAAACACTCGATCTATCATATTTTTAGAATTGGGTTAGTAGAAATTAGTTTACAGAAAAAAGAATTAATGACCTGTGCAAGAAGCGTCAAAACTTGTTGAATAGAATATTTTATGTCACAAAATATTTGAGTTAAAATTTAACAATGTTTCTTATTTAATTAATTTTTCCTGTTACTCACAGTGAAAAACTTTCACGTAGAAATTTATAAAAGTTTAAAATTAATTTTAGGTTGAAAAACCATATTTGCAAAGAAAAGGAACCGACAATGAGTAAATTTTAAAAGTCATCAATAATAATAAGTAATTGACATCATAGTTAATATATTCTGTTAGAGCTACTAATAATGATACTAATTTTTTTTCACCTCCAGCGAAAATTTCGTGAAATAGAAACGGTATTCCATTTTTAAAAAGTATTTGTGGCAACTTAAATCATATTTTTACTAGGCGACCATGGTTTAAAATACATAAAATACAAAGTCTATCTCAAGTTGCTTATTATGCAATTCTAAGCAGGTTTTGATTAAAATAACATGAGACGTTTTTTGTTTTGAACAAAAATATGTCTATGTACATTAAGACCTTTTAAATTCTGACTTAATTTACGCGAAAGGTGTTTTAAAACATTTTTAGTCGATAAAAGATAAGAACTAAAGTATCATTATCTAGTAAGTCAACAACACCGAACTAAAATTAATGCTATGTGTTCAACAGATGGCACTCATTTCACAAAAACGATGGTCAGTCTAATCTCTGAGATCTGTTTTTCATTTTTTACTAGGTACAAAAAGTTTTCAGTTTAACCCTTAACTTCGCACTGTTCTGCAACATATGATTTATTTTAATTTAACAGACTCAATATTTTTTTTAATTACCTACAAATCACATCTGAGAAGAAAAAGATTACTGCAACGAAATACATGCTAATTTTGTCACTAGAAGAAAGTGCATTTTTTCCAGAAATCACTACAATTATAAAAGTCTCTGATGCCTCAAGAACTGTGTTTTGGCTATAAAAATAATCCATTATATTTTATGCTTGTTTATTGACGAAATAAATTAGCAGGTAAGAAATTTAAACATTTTATGATGATAATAAAATCCTCATGTGAAAAAAAGTTTTGTAATTTACAGCACTACTGCGCAATGTTGCACTTCTGCAAAAAACAAAAAAATGACTGAAATTCAATTTAAACTGTTTTATTTTTTTTTTCATATTTTCCCCTTCTATTATTACTTGAGAACTAGCTGATATAAGTTTTCACAGAAATTTAAAAAATTGCGAAGTTAAGGATTATGTTAAAAGTATTCATGTTAGTGGCCAGATTTTTATCAAACAAAAGTGTGAAGCAATTTGCGTGTAATTAATAAACCAATAAAAGTTTTTCTTTGCAAAGCTGGAATCACTAACTAAAACAAAACACTTGAAGAAATGGTGCTCAGTTTACCTTCAGTTCAAAAATACATTTAAAAAATTAAATTATTTATATTGCCTTGTCGATAGAAATAATATCTAAATGATGCAAAAAAAAAGAAACCTTATACAGGTAAATAGATAAATCCCCTTAGAACACGGGGTCGCAAAATACATGTAGTCGGAGAACTTCGCAAAAAATGCCATGAAGGATGCGATGTAGAGTAAAATAAAAAGAAGCGATAAGAGGTAAGAAATGCATTTATTAGACGTAAAACATCTTTGCAATACGAACAATGCATCACAGTTCAAAGTCAGAAATGTAACGACAAGTGATTATCACAGGTATTGTTCGAAATTGCGACCACGTAGGTCATAACATCACCGACACAGCCGGACAAAGGAATGTTAAACGCATTGTTAGACGCTGTGACGTTTGAGATAAATAACGGTAGCGTGATATTGAATAATTTAAACATTTAGTTTATTTACGCCACAGCTATTTTATTTACAGATTATACACATTGTAATTATTAAACTTATTAAAAAGTCATTAGAGTTCAAATGATGTGTTTGTGAGAGGGGAGTTCCCTTTCGGCGTCCGCTCACTTCGAAGGTTCAAAAGCATGTCCCTCTCACTGCTTCGGGTATCAGGGCCCGGCAGCCCTTTAGCATCCCGTTATATCCTGCTGGTCGGCGGGAAAAAGGGTCCCTCGTGGTGTCGAATGTTGCGGGGGAGGGCCAAGGCGGGACCACGCAATCTATCAAAATGCAGGTGTGGAATGCACGTGTGATAGTTACTTCCACAAAGACACCGATTCACAGCTGGGAGGCGGAAAACGTTACAAAGCTGTGACGTCTTCGATTGGGGTGAACCCCACGCCTCTTTTCACTCTTAAGTTTTATGGCTCCGAACAGATGTTAAGTGACAAGTGCACGTAGCCACAGGGTCATTGTTCATTGTCTGACCTCGGGCAAACGCCAACACCCAGTCGGACAGTCATAATGTCCAAATTGAGTCGGAACCCCATTGATAATAGGCCAAGCCTGTATGAAAGAATCCAGTCGCCTCGGCCGGTGTCGAGAGAATGGGATTATAGAACACAGGTGGTGTGAAGGACAAATGTGTTCAGATGTTGGACAAGAATTATGGTGCCCTTAATTTCCAGACGGACCAGGAATGTATTTGTGTGTGTCGCACAAATAGGACACGAATGTAGCCAGGGGATGAGGGCAGACTTTTGTGGCCCGCCAATGAGAAGAGAAGAGACGAGGGGTGGTGTGGACCCACCCTGGTGTTTAAAAGGGTTTTTTTTTAGGAAGCGAAAGGAGAGCCCTAGATGGAGATAACTTGAGAAGAATTCTGAAATAAAGAGACTTGGACGGTGGAGGAGAGAAAGGAGAGATGATGAACGCCGGTGGCATTGAAGAATTGGAATGAATAGATTAAAGAGATGAGCGAGTGCCTTCGGGAAAAAGGATTGAACTCCCGTGAGATAGACTGACTGCACCGGCTTGGCATATAACTGGGACTTTATTACTTCATACATAGAAATCTGTGAAGCAAATAAATACTTCTTTAATTTTAAAATTAGGCTGAGACAATGTTTCTGTGTTTGTTCTCTACTCACGACGTTACAACGGGTTCAAACAAATTCCATGTATTGGCGATATTAGCATAAACAACGGCTACCCGTGCCGTAAGATCCTCCACTGTAGCCACCGGTGTCTCATAAATAAGTGATTTCAGATGAATCAGGCCACCTGAGTTCAGGGGAGCAAGGAGGCAAAGCAACAGCTCCAATCCCCCTTCTGGAATATGTAGCATGAAGGTGGTAACGCGCCGCAATCGCAAAATGTACATCGTGCGTGAATCACACGTTTTGGTGTGCAGTGGCCGCTGCATCCTGTAGCTTCGGGTGGACGTGCTGCAGTAAAAAAAGGGCATTTTGTGCTATTAAAACACTCAGGTAGTATGTGTATTTCCCCTCATTTGCTTAGCCACCCCGCTCGTCTAGCACATCGTCCTCCCGACGGCTACTTCTTTCACGATTTTCGCCAACTAAATGAGGTTTGCGATTCCATATTCTTTGGTGATTTGCCTTAACCATGCAACTTACTATTATCTCCCCTGAATTCGTCGGTAGTATTTGGTAACACCCTGTATTTTTAATACAGTTTTTTTTTTCTTGCGCATATTTATTAATGAAAGTTCTTGATATAATTCAGCTGTTATGGAATATATTTTGCTCGGAACTAAAATTAAATTTTCTGGCAAACCGTGATTTTGCAAAAGCGTGTAAATGGATAATATTTATGATATTTAGCTTCACTTAGATTAGACAATGTATATAAAATTGGGTTAAGAATAGTATTACAATAAAAAATTATTTAAGTACAATATTTTGACAAAAAATGAACATAGAATGACCCATTTTCAAAATATTCCCCTTTTATGAAAATTGCTTCTATTGTATTAATATTTTGCCGGTGTATAGCTCAGACCTCTGTACAGAGGCTCAACTAGAATTTTTGAAACGCATAAGTTGGAAGTCGGTTTATCCATGTTTCACGAAAACTGAAGGGAGAAATTTTAAGAAAATGCGCCGATAATTATTTCAAATAGTTGTAACTGTGAAAATAATGTGAATTTTTCAAAATTCATAGTTGAGCCTCTGTACAGAGGTCTGAGCTATATACAGACAAAATATTAATACAATAGAAGCATTTTTTACAAAAGGAGAACATTTGGGAAAAAGGTATTCTAAATTAATTTTTTGCCAAAATATTGTATTTAAATGCTTTTTTTTGTCATAATGTCCTTAACACAATTTTATACATGTATTCTAACCTAAGTGACACTAAATATAATGAAAAATATACATTTATGAGCTTATTTAAAATCATGGTTCCGAACGTAGTCGAATACCTTAACTGTGTTTTTTAAAAATGGCGAATAAATCCAACTAACATTTAATTTCACCTACTTTTTTTTTACAAAATGGCATTTACTGAGTAAATCAAAATAATACGATCCTAGATTATTTCTTTAATGTCTTTGTGTATCACGAGTTTTTCTTATAAAATGTTATATTACACTGTTATACATCTATAAGCATACTGAAATATACGTTTACAAGGGGGATAAAACTAATATGTGAATCCAGGTGACATTTGGGTCATTTCTTTTTTATAAAAACTGAACAAAGAATTGTATTTATCAGTATATTTACGGGAGGCTTGTTGAGAATGATTTCTTACGCTTTACGGTGCTGCACTTATTGTCATGTATTTGTTCCGTATTTGTGTGTAGCATTTATTGGGATTGACCTACATTTCTCTGTATAGCACTTATTGAGATGGATTTTTTCTGGACTTCCGTGAAGCACTTTTTGCTATAGATTTCAAATTGATCGATTGATAGTACAAACTAACACTATTGGGACTGATTTTATATGCATATCTGCACAGTAGTAAATATTACTTACTGCGATTGATTTTTTATAAGCATTTGTGTAAAGCACTAATTATTACTGATTACTTTAGAATTTCACAGTAGCACTACTTATGAATTATTTTGTGTGTGTGTAGAATTAATTGCGACTGATTCTTCTACATTTCCACGTATAGCAGTACACGCAGTACACGCAGTGCTAGGGCCCTGGGTGCAGAGGATCTACAAGCCCCCTTGGCACTGGCGTATCGAAGTTTATAACCAGAAGATCTGGTTAAATCCAGCTTATCCGGCACCCTGGGCCAGATACGAAAGAAAATAATAATTTAGAAAAAAAAGGTTAAAAAAAATCTTAGATAACACACATACAAAATCTCAAACCAAAGAGATTTTGGTATAGAAGATTTAATAAAATCTGTCTGCAGACTAAAAGATTTCTTTTGTTTCTGCCGAAAAATTTCCTCGAAGCATGCTAATAATCTTTTCATTCCTTGTTTTGTTGAAAAATTGTTCTCTTCGTTGGAGTCGGTATTTTCTAAAATTTGTAACACTTCTTCAATTAAACAAAGGCCTTCTGTGAAATTCCTGTCATTCGATCTTCTGATTGGAAACTTGGTCTAAAGACTCCAGTTATTCGCCCGACCCAGCGCCTAGTGGATAAACCGGCACTCAGTACGCGTTTGTATTCATAATACTTAATTACTGAGTTACGATTTTTTTTCCTTTTGTTCAAAACATATATTATTTCATTAAAACAGTGCTTTCCAACTTTTTTATAACCGCATACTGATCAACGTTTAAAAATTTTACCCCGGACCACTTAGGTGTGTGGGTGTTAGGTGTGTAGTGTTATTTGTACTTTCGACTCTTTTACTTTAATAATAATTGTATTTATATAAACATATATATATACATTCAGAATAAAATACTGTTACACTAAAAATGAATTTTAAGTGATTTAACATGGAATATTATATGATTTCCATAAAAAGTCGCACAATCCTGAGAGAAATTCTCCCTAGTTTACCAAGTGGAAATAATTTAATGTTCTTTGTGAGGCCCAGTACTATTTGATCTACGGGTGTTGGGTATTTGATCTCCGGGTGTTGGGTACCACTGCATTAGAACACTCATTAACGTGTTTCGTAAAAATACTGTTGTGTTAAATCCTTAATCCATGTATTAGAATTTCTAAGCGTATTCTTATTCACATAATCTTACCAAGCAAATACGCAACCGAATTGAAACAATAGTAATCGTGACGTATAACAAGAAAATTTAGGTGGTAGTAAAATATTTAAAAATCATTTACATCCGTATTCGTGAATAAAAAAAATAAATAAAAAACACATAAATAGATAAAAGCCTTTTGTTTTCAATTGTGATTTTGTAGTGGTAATTTAAGTTGAATCATCATGTGTGAACTATGCTATGTTAATATTTTCTTCATATAATAATATCACGTTACATAACATTAATTTGACTTTCCAATACAATTTCATTTAAAATAGTAAAATAGTATAAAAAAAAATTCACTTTTTCATTAAAATAATAATAATAATAAAATGGTACATAACATGTTTCAATTTTTCATGTTTAAATTTTCTTTTGATCACTTTTTAAGTTATCCGACTACGTTCGGAACCGGGATTTTGCAAAAGTGTATAAATGGATAATATTTATTATATTTAGTGTCACTTAGATTAGAAAATGTATATAAAATTATTTTAAGGACATTTTTACAAAAAAAATTATTTAAATACGATACTTTGGCAAAAAATTAACTTAGAATTTTTTTTTTTTTCAAAATGTTCTCCTTTTCTGAAAAATGATTCTATTAAAATAATATTTTGCCTGTATATAGTTCAGACCTCTGTAAAGAGGCTCAACTAGAAGTTTTGAAATATATAACTTAGAAGTGGGTTTATCCATGTTTTACGACAACAGAGGGGAGAAATTTTAAGAAAAAAACGCGGATAATTATTTCCATTGGTAGTAACTCTGAAAACAATGTGAATTTTTCAAAAATCCTAGTTCAGATTCTCTGGAGAAGTGTTTACTTTATATAAACGCGCCCGCGCGTGAAATATTATTTTTTTAGAATCATTTTTTGTAAAAGGAGAACATTTTGATAAAAGATTATTCTAAGTTAATTTTTTTCCAAAATAGTGTATTTAAATATTTATTTTTGTCAAAATGTCCTTAAAACAATTTTATACATGTATTCTAATCTAAGTGACACTAAATATCATGAAAATTATCCATTTATACGCTTTTTTAAAATCACGATTCCGAACGTAGTCTGGTACCTTAACAAAATATAAAATCTCGCAATTCATACTAACCATGTTAATTTTAAAAAGTGTACCTCAATAGATTTAACCTGTGTCCTTCCAAACATTGTGACTATAATGTTGGTGGAGAGAAAAGTGCGGAGCATTTTATCTTTTTATGTTCAAAATTTCAGAAAGAGTGGAAATACCTGAAAGCCAAACTGCATGCTCTTAAAGTCAACTCACCTCCTAATTTTTTTCAACTTGTTCCAAGTAAAGCTTCTTTCACTTTATTTTGTATCTTCATTGATCAGATTTTGTAAATTTTTTATTTCTCTATTTTTGCAACTCCGATGTATTGGTTTTGTTTTATAATTGTTTTATTTTGTAATGTATTTTTGTCTTTGTAACTTACTTGTTTTTGTTATTTCACTATTTCGTAAATTCTGTTTTGTTGTTTACTTTTATTTATCTTAATCTGTTTATTTTACTTTCTTCTATAAGCCCCGTGTGATACTTGTGGTGCACGGGAATTATTTTATCTGTCTTCCATTAAAAAAAAAAAATGTTTAATGGCTATGGTAAGCTTTTCGTACTTATTCCATTTCAATATTATAGAAAGAAAGACATTTATTATTTATAATAAATGCATACAGAATATACATTGCAAAAATTATAAATTTGCTTTTTTTTTTACTCATAGTAGAGAACAGATATTTCCAATGTTAATACATTTCAAATTCTTGAGAACTGAATTATGCTAGCAAATTTACACATAAAAGTAGATCGTAGAGTTGATAGAAATTACATTGAATGTTAAGTCAGAAGCACGAGGGAAACTTAAACACAAAAATTTCACTTGATTTAAACCGTTTTCGTGGAACAACCAAAGTCACTAGTCATGCTTGCGTTCT